>JAYESA010000004.1:144139577-144262077 GCA_036927795.1 Iris macrosiphon
TTCTAAACCCAAAAATTGGCCTCACAAGGGTGTTGGTTGGGTCGAACATGGGTCCACTAGGGTCTGACATGGGTCCAGACTAGCCAAAATCCTAAAACAATCAATAGAAAAATAATACAACCATCAATTAAATATAAATATAATTATTTATAAACAATACACAATTTACCAAATAAAAATAAAAAATAATCCTATTTTCTAGAATTGGGTAGTGACAGCTCCCTCAATTAAACCTGGCCATGCATTTTAAACAATATAATTATAGCCTCCAAAAATACCCATGTGAGGCCAAGGCCCAATCCTAAGGAGAGTTGACCAAGCCCACAATTTCCTAGGTCAAACCCAAACCTAAAATTCTACATGCATAAATGTCACTTTTCCTTTTATTTTTACCAAAACCAAAACCTAAAGAAAATACTTAGCCGACCCCTTCCCCTATACTATTCACCTCCTTCTTCCTCCTCCTTCTGATTCCCCCTACAGCCCCCACCTCGCCGGAGACCAAAACCGCCGGCCATCCAGCGCCCTGACCTACCGCAGCCACCTCTGCCTCTCTCTTCCTCCATCTCCTCCGCCTGAAGACCCACCGGAGCAGTTCTCAGCCAATGACGACCGCCTGCTTCCATCTCCACCATAGCCTCTGCACAACGACCACCACCGTCTCTTTCCCGCCATCCTCGCCTGAGGACCACCATTAATATCGATCACCCTGACCTCGACTCACCGGAGCCTGACTCCTCCGCCTTTGCACACCACCTTCATCTCCCCTCCGGCCCCTTCTTGGCCATCTCCCCGCTGCCACGACACCCCGAGCCCTCTCTCATCGATCACCAGCAACACCACCGCCTGCTCGACCTCCCTGTACCCTGAACCACGGACACCCATGTCAACGTCCAGACCCCTCTTCTCGACGACTCCCCACGTTCACCTTGACCCGACCGAGTCCCCACCTAAACGACCACCTCATTCTTCCCTGTTGCCGTCGACCGGAGCCACCACAGCCAGCTGAACCCGCCGTTGCTCCTCCTCATCACCCTCATGTTCATCTCTCTCAACCGACGCCATGCCGGACTCGACCTCCGCCCTCCTCCTCGACCATACCCTCCTGCACCATGACTCGACTGAACTCCTCCTCCTTCCTCCCTGCTCGACTCGACCCTCGTCGGAGCACCTCCCCTGGTCGGGCCTCCTCCAGCAGACACACTCATCATCATCAACCCACCATCATCAATAATCATCAACCAATCATCATCTTCACCATTAAACACCACCTCATCATCATTATTTCTAATAATTATCATCATCAACATCATAACCATCATCATCACCATTACCTTAACCTTCATCAACATCATAATCATCATCCACATCATCATCCTCGTTATCACCAGCATCCCAATCATCATCTCACCCTAATCACCATCACCCTATCATCATCCTCAATAATCATCACCCTCGTCGTCATCGTCGTTATCGTCATCAATCTCATCGTCGTCATCGTCATGATTGTGCACGTACCCCGAGGTTCAAACTTGTCCCTCCTTTCTTATTTTGTATGTGTGCTTGTGTATATGTTATTAAGACATGCGCATTGCTTTATGACTGTTAGCTGATATCAGACCCTGAGTCGGTGAACCAGTGCTGCGTACACGTACTCGTACGCGTACGCATATATTATTCAGTTTGATGTATTTATATATATATTTAGTATATGTATACTATTTAATTTGGAATACGTATAATTATTGGTTGATATATACATATATGGCATATATGTATATTGTAAGTAATTAAAAATGCTAAATAATAATTATGACTATATATGTAACTATATTGTACGACCTTAGGATACTGTGGACTGTCCCGTACTTACCTTGACTTTGTGACCTGAATATTCAGGAATTGTCTGCCTTGTGTACACCGACGTACTGGTTAGACACATGCTAGTTGACTGTCTGATTGTGTACAACACTTGAAGATGTGACACCCGCGTAATTTAACGCGTAATTGACCGTGTTAGTTGACTAGTGTCACCCCTAGCGTACCCCCCGAGTCCAGTGTATATATGGTTGTGTATGTGCTACTGTAATGACTGATATTGTGTTAGACACATGCTAGTTGACTATCTGTTTTATTTGACTAATTGTATCATGTTTGATTCCTGTACTTCCCTAATAGTTTCTTGAGTATAGTCTCTCCTAAAAAATAGGAATCCTTGTTGTTAGGATGATAATTAGGGTAATATTCCTATTAAGAATACAACTAGAGTATTGATACATCAATAAGTTTAGAATATCTAGTGAACCCTAGCATTCCTTATCTATAGATTAGTTTACCATAACCCCTTAATGTATTTATGAAGACTTCAGAGTAGTATAGACACTACTAGGATTAGTTAGAAATTTGACCATAGCGTTTGACCCTAGTATTGAGGAACCAATAGAAATCCAAGGTTAAATATTAGGACTAACCTAGCTTTTTATGGTGAGATAGTACTAGAGAACTACAACTTTAGCTTCTTGTCTTATAGTAGCCAAACAATACCTTAGGAAGCCAAGAGGAATGAATATAACATTTTCCTCGATCATACCTCGAACATAGAGAGTAACATGCCACCTTCCCTTAAGAAACCATGATGTTAGCTAGAGACTCTCTATTTTAATTTCATATCTTATTCCTCTAAAAACTTAGAGCTCGCTATTTGTGCGATGCCTGATTAAGCTTTTCTTTTCTTTCAACCCGTGCCACCTGACACTTCTGATTGTAGACCGAATGATTTCTTTTATGTTAGGATATATAGCTTGCTAGGGTTATAGTTGTAATCTTGAATTTTAAAATTTCGGTGCTTGGTAGTTAGAACTTGATAGATGAGTATTCATTTATATTATAATTTTTATGGTTATCTTTTAGTTTAAAATCACGTGAATTGTACCCCCACCTCAATACGAGTTATATCCCATTTTCCCTTGAGGGCTAGTTACTTCTCCATTTTTACCATTAATCTTTGTATTCTATAAACACTATGAGTAAGACCTAAGATGACCATGACCTATATAATGTAATAGGATACCCTAATAAGTACCAAGACCTAATCTCGTAAACCTTAACAGGAGTTTCTACTTTACCCTTAAGACTGTCACAATATTAGTTAATTCTTTTAAGTTGGATAGTATGCCGCACAACCTAGTAACACATAGTCCTCTTGACCCACTAATGAGGTATAATGGAATGGCACCAACTATAAACTTGGATAAAAAGATAATGTTATTCAAACTGTAGAACTTAGAAGCTCATACCCCTACTTGGTTGACTAGCGACTTAGACAACGAGTTAGTATGACAACTGTAGAGACTGGACGAGTTTTATCTTCTTTATGAACTTGAATTATTATGTACCTTCTTTCATCATAATCCAGCATATTTATATTTTTTTCTAAATTACCTCGACTTATGCTGCTATTATAGCCTAGTTTTTGCAAGCTTAATCTTTTATCGAGCTTGTTCATGACATATACGTTAATAGGGCCTGATCAACCACACTAATACAATTGTCTAATCAGAATCAGTGTATTAAGGTCTAGCTAACCTTAGTGCGCTTGGTTCGTTCTTCGCATGACTACTCATGTAGATTAAGATAAAATTGACTTAGCTTCTTAGACGAATGTAATTGCCCTCTAGACATGTCTGAGCACATCGTATCAGTTACATAACTATACTGATACGAGCATACGAACAAGAATTTATCAAATAGCATTTCAATCCACAACTGCCTTGATAATTCCTTTTTGAACTCCTTAAACGTCTTGATCCCCATACTTCGATTCTATTACCTCCCCCTTGAACTCTTTATCATTGTTTTTCGTCTTCGCTTATTTTGGAAAGACGAAACCTCGTGCTTGGTATAAGTTTGATATACAGATAGTACTAGATATACCCCATAGGCCAACCGCATTACTTGGTGACTATCTTTTATAATTGATTAAGGGCATATCATATATGATATATTTGGTGTTGAAGTTTTGAGGATGGAATAACATGAGTAAATAATTTGAGGAATATATTTCTTAAATATATAGCCTTGTGTGCTAGATAGGCAAATTCTAAGTTGGGTAAAAGTTGCATTGTCAACTAGAGAGAAATTTTTTTTAGATTGTGATCAAGTAAGATTAGATTGAGAGGTTCAAGTCATTTTAATTTTGAGATATTTTAAAAGAATAATTAAGATGATGAGGATTTAAATAAATTTTTGATATTTAGATATTACGGACCAAATGTTTATACTTTGAGCACAGAATTTAAATTTTGAATATTGAAGGTTGAATCATCGATCTAAATCTTGAGGAAATAAATAGAACTTCAAACATGAACATCGACGGATTGAATTCCAAATTTGATGATTTGAATTAAAAATTAAATTTTGATTGTGGGTCACCTATTGAAATATTGAGGATGTAAATTAAAAATTAAAAATTAAAAATTTGAAGAGTACAGAATTCCCAAGTTGGAAATAGAAATAATATTTGATTAAAATTATTTTCTAAAGGAGATTATGATAGTTGGAGATTGCGATATAAATTTTGATGTGGGATATCATATAGATTTGAATTATATTTGAGAAGATAGAACGATATGTTGAATTTTGGTTTAAATAATGGCTAATTTAATTTGAAAGTGATCGCGGTGGATTTGAATAGGTTTTAAATTTTAGGAAGAGATTGCAATTGACTTGCCTTATATGCGAATGTGAAAGAATTAACAAATTATGCCTTATTTTAAATTTCGAGGATGAAATTATTTTAAGTTGGGTAGATTGTAAACTCCGTCACCCAAAATTAGGCCTACTTGGCTTAGATAGTAAAATTAGGGCTAGTTTGTATCCAATTAAAAATAGGACACGGCATTTTATTTAATTTTACAGTAATTAAATCACGTAGCGCACCTTACCATTGCTTCGATAAATGGAGCACCACACTAGCCATTGCCTTCCTACAAACTTCATATCCTAGTCCTAGACATGCCCGCCTTCTATCATGACCTTTGTATAACTTATAATTATGCTCTCTTGTGCTATATTTTAGTCTCACAACATTCATCGCGAATATTTGTACTTAATTCTATATAAATACGATTTTGTATCCTTGTGTGTTCCAATCGAAATTGGTGTCACGCCCCAATCCCAAAATACGTAGGACCAAGATTACGTGACACGCCAGCTACGCATTTGACCAGACTCTGGTCTGACTCGAATACGTATAAGCTGTAATATAAAGGGCACAATCTAGATATCCCATAAATATAAACCTCTATGTCTCAATCCATAATGTACATCAGTATACAAGAAAGAGCTATATGTGCTAAGGTCGGCCGCCCAATAACACACTAACCCGAATAGACTCGAGAAAAAGTATGAGTCTACAAAACTAGGCTACAACAACAGATGAATAATCAATATAAAATAACCATAATGCCGGTAGATATAATGTGAGTACCTGGTACCACGCTCGCAAGATATGCCACTCCATCAGTATCTCCAAGTGCTCCGTAATCGTCTATGCTGCAAAACTGGCAGGGAACCAGGTCCTCAGAGGGACGTAACAAGGTACAGAAATATAGCATGCCAAGTAAACAGAAAGTACAAGTGCACGACAGGGTACTCTATCATAACCAACTAGTGTGACACAGTTTAAAGACAATGTTCGACGCGTGGGCTGTCCAAAATAAAACCGTAGCTCCAGACACGGAAACACATGGCACGTACCGCAGCTCCGGGCAAAGAGTCACACGGGTGATACAACTACTCTAGATACAGGATCACTACAGAAATAGTATATATATATATATATATATAAGCGCGTGCAGAGTAGCCCAAACGTCTAGTAACTGTCTTCCCCTTCCCAAGCGGTCAACGATTGTGCGCTGAACCTGAACCTCTAACTAGCAATCTCGACACACGGAAGATACTCAACAGACGCGACCCTAAGATCGTCCCAGTCTCTGGTCATGATGTCAGTATCAGGATACAGGAATCTGGCACGATCACAGTGTATGAGTGTGTCCTGGGGTGTCGATATACTCAGGTACGTGCATCGAGGTACTACAAAGTATCTAACTATTATTCTAAAACATTACGACGAACGTCAGCACCCGGTTGTGAATCGGACACGAAGTATCGAACGTCCACTTAAATAGGTGCATAGTGTACATAAAGAAACAATAAATGACTGTAATCTGAAATACAGGGTGGCAAGGTACACTTGCCTGCGTGCGGCTGCTGATGACGGGGATCCGGTACCACGTCCAAGTCCTCAGGTCCCGTAGTACCTGGAGATGAGATACAAACCCGAATCAAGGTCTATCATACAACGAACAGGGATGTGACACACGTCTAAACATGCTACAATCTTAGTTACAAGTCACATAGACACGACGCTAGAGGGTTGACCAAGATTGACTATTGGTACGCTACATCTAATTAAATTAAATATTGGTACAATATCATCAATCCAAACCTCAATATTACTATGTTCATCACGATATTCCGTGTTCCAACCCATGATCCAATCCTCAGTTTTACCCTAGTGTTCACAAATGTTAACTTGTACATTGACGTCTCCCGCTCGAATAAATAATTATTATTCTCAATCCTCAATCACGGTCTCATAATTTAATATTATGTCTATTTCACGATCGAGCACCTGCTCCCAAAGTCCATCAATATTTTAATGGCGTATTAATTTTCAGCAATAGTTTGCAACAGCTAACACAATAATGACCCATCTGCATATATATAATTTATGTCCTCAAACAACTTTATCACATCTTCCAATATTTACCCAAGATCGATGCCCCTCTACCATTTTAATTTATATGCTTCTTGGTATTAATCACTGTGTTCATGTCACCATCATTTCTTAATCGTTTAAATGCATGTACAACAACTTTAATCAAACGCATAAGTTAAATGAAAAACCTTAACATTTTAAACCTAGCATTTGAACCTTATTTACTAACCATGTAATTTTCTCAAAATTCCCAATACGAATATAACCCCAAACAAGGATCCAATATTTCTCAAACCCTATCTCGATGTATCTCCATTAATTTATTTCAAATAGTAATGTAGGTAAACCCTAACCACTATAATAAATCCTAATCGCATATTATCACAAGATCATTGATACTATACTACACTACTAAACCATATATAAATATGTAGAGAGGAGGAGAAGTCGTTCACCTCGGCGACGAGGTTGCAATGGTGGTGGTGGTGGTGATGGTGATACAACGGTGGTGAGGAGATCGGCTAAGGTGCAATAGTGGTGGTGGTGGTGATAGTGATACAACGGTGGTGAGGAGATTGGCTAAGGTGCAATGGTGGTGGTGGCTGAGGCTGGAAGCTCGCTGGAGTGGCAGACTGCGCTGTGCTGGAGCTGCGGGGAGTCGGGGGGGAAACTCGACACCGTGAAGTCGGAGTATTGGCGACAGTGGCGGAGTAGGGGGTGGCTCGTCGATGGCCGGAAGGAGGTGGGAGGAGGTATTGCTGTCCGGGTCATGGAGGGACAGCTCGCCGGAGCAGAGCTCGCTGGTCGAAAATGGAGGGAGGCCGGTCGGGGAAACAACAGCTCAGGGGCTCGCCGGCACAGTAACTCGGGGCTCGGCCGGACGGGGGAGTTGCTGTGTGCTCGAACGGCGGAGTCGGGGTCACTGGCCGGACGAGGGAGTTGCTGTGTGCTCGACCGGCGGAGTCGGGGTCACTGGCCGGACGACGTCGCGGCTGCACAGGCCGCTGCGGGGGGGAAGGAACTGCACAGTCGAGTGAGGGAGCAGCAGCTCCTTGAAGCCGAGGGATGGCCGGTCGACTACACGAGGAGGCCGGAGTCGGCTTTCTGAGAGAAGCGGGGGATCTCGGTGCCGGACAGATTCGTCGGAGAACCACGGGCGTGCTTGACACGGGGACAACGCTGGAGAACAGCCTCGTCGGAGCTCTGGAGGGACGAATGTGGGGAGGCTCGACGCCGGAGTGCGCCGAAGCTGGGCTAGCCGGGAAGCTGGCCGGAGTTAGTTGACCGGATGGGATCTCCATGAGGAAGAAGAAGGAAGAAGAAGAAGAAGAAGAAGAAGAAGAAGAAGAAGGAAGAAAAAATATGGGAGGGGCTCGGTTTGCATGGAGAAGGAGGGAGGAGAGAGAGAGGGGGTGGGGGATTTTTCTAGACATGGAGATTAGGGCAGGCCTTGGAATGTGTGTTGAGGGTGGAGTGAGATGTTACTTTATAGGGGTGTGTGTGAAGGAGATGGAGGGTTGTGATCAACCTATTCAAAATGAATGGTTGTGATTGATCATGAAGAGAAGAGGGTTTCTTCATGAGGGGTGAATTGATGGGTGAGAATAGGACCCCATTTTGGGACCTCTCCATAGTTCATGGCCAATAGGGTGGTGCCACATAAATTCAATAATTGTAACTTAGCCCTATAAATTCGAGAAATTGCATGGACACATAAAATGACACAAAAATTATGGAGAAAATTGTGTTTAGCAATTTTTATGGTGAGAGGGTGTTGTGCGTTAGGCATGGGTTTAATTAGAATGGCATTGGGATTAATTTAGGTTTAAAAATAGGATTTATAAAGTTGGTATCCCCGATTTAAATAGAAATAAAGTGTCCTTCGAATTTAATTTAATTGGGGGCACTTGGGGCCAAAATCCGGAAATGACGCAAAGGCCAAAAATGGTGGGGGCTTGGAGTCAGTCTTGGACCCTTTAGTTGGTCCGGCTCAACGGGTTAAGTTGGTATCTCAAAATTTAGGGTAACGACACAGGTGTCCGATACGGAAATAAATATGGATTACAATTTTCGGAATGTTGCGCAATTAATTTAGAGCACACAAAAATTGATTTTAAAGGACGGAAAAGTCCAATGCCTAAGTTGTCGGGTCTGGTTAGAAGTACAATAATTGAATGAAATTTATGGACTGATATTGGGCTCCGAATAATCAGAAAATGATAGGACGCGCCAAGGGTTTTAAATTAATTGAATTAATTATCAGATAAGTTATCTCTACTCTAAACCTCGACTTCTGCTACCAATAACCAAAATTTTCTAAATCCACCCTAACTATCTACAGAATAAATCGAGGAGGTTTACATTCTTCCCAACTTAGAAAAATTTCGTCCCCGAAATTAGAAGTAAAGCACGATAATATCTAACAGAATTTTAAAACAATCTAGTAATCAAATGCCGTACGTAAATTCGTACCTTGCTCCTCAAATAAGTACGGGAATCGCTGCCGAATAGAATCCCCACGCTCCCAAGTAGACTCGCCTGGTGAATGGTGCTTCCATGCCACTCTGACCAGTCGAATCGTCTGCCCTCTCAAAGTCTTCTCGCTGCGATCGAGGATCTCAATTGGCTGCTCTACGTAAGACAGACTGGGCCCGACTATAATCTTCGAATGATCAAGCACGTGGCTACGGTTTGCGAAATATCTCCTCAGCTGCGATACGTAAAATACGTCATGTACTCCCTCTAATGATTGAGGTAATGCAAGACGGTAAGCCACTTCGCCAACTCGTTCCAAAATGTCAAAAGGCCCGATGTACCTCGGACTCAACTTGCCTTTGCCTCCGAATCTGATGGTACCACGAGTGGGCGATATCCTCAAAAACACATGATCACCCTCCTTGAATTTCCAGTGGTCTGTGGTGCACATCTGCCCAGTGTTTCTGTCTGCCCTGAGCTGCACGCAGGTGGCTCTGAATCTGCTTGACCTTCTCCACTGTCTGTGTCACCAACTCTGGACCAAGGATCTGACGCTCTCCCACGTCACTCCAACAAACTGGCGACCTACATTTTTTGCCGTACAGTGCCTCATAAGATGCCATCTGTATGCTGTCCTGGTAACTGTTATTGTAGGAGAATTCCACCAAGTGTAGGTGGTCCTCCCAAGATCCTCCAAAATTAATCATGTACGCTCTCAACATATCCTCTAATATTTGTATCGTGCGCTCTGACTGACCATCAGTCTGTGGATGATATGCAGTGCTGAACTTGAGACGAGTTCCTAGGCTCTCCTGCATACTCCGCCAAAAATATGGCATAAATCTGGAATCACGATCCGATACGATGCTGACAGGCACTCCATGTAATCATACCATCTGTCTCATATACATGTCAGCTAGTATCTCTGTGGATTGCCCAACCTTGAAGGGCAAAAAATGTGTAGACTTAGTGAGTCTGTCTATGACAATCCAAACTGCATCCTTCCCGCTAGGGCTTCGCGGGAATCCTGTGACGAAGTCCATGGTAATGTGTTCCCACTTTCACTCTGGAATGGGAAGCGGCTGCAATAATCCTGCAGTCCTTTGATGTTCAGCCTTAACTTGCTGACAACTACATATTTTGCCACGAATCTTGCAATTTCTCTCTTCATTCCCATGCCACCAGAAATGCTGCCTCAAGTCTCGGTACATCTTCGTACCTCCCGGGATGAATAGAATAATCGAGCTATAAGCCTCGGTCATCAACTCTTGGTGTAGCTCGCCACTTGGAACGTATAGGCGATCTCCATGCCTCAATGTTCCGTCTTCCTGAATCCTGAGTCATGTTTGTATGTCGGCCTCTGTCCTGTCTCCTTGTCGTCTAAATCCTGTATCTGTAGGCAAGGCTGCCTTGATCCTCTCAATAAATATGGACTGAATCCTCGAGACTGGCCATCTGTCCACCCATGCCTGGCAATATAATCTCAATCCTGAGTTCTTAAAAATCCTCTAACAACTGGCGATGAGTCGTAAAAATAGGCCATAGGCTTCCTGCTCAAGGCATCTACTACTACATTTGCCTTGCCAGGGTAGTACAGCAACTCGATATCATAATCTGTCATCAACTCTTGCCAATGCCTCTATCTCATGTTGAGCTCTTTCTGGCCCTTAGAATACACCAAGATATCATTGATAATTGCCACCAAGAACTTATCCAAGTACTGGTGGAAAATATTGTTCCTCAAACTCATAAATACTACTGGCACGTTGGTTAAAACAACATGACTAAAAACTCACAGTGTCCAAATTTCGTCCGAAAAGCCGTCTTCGGAATGTCCTCTTTGTACCTTGATCTGGTGATAACTTGATCTGAGACCGATCTTCGAGAATGCATATGCGCCGCTAAGCTAATCAAATAAATCATCGATGCGCGACATAGGGTACTTGTTCTTTATTCGTTACAGCCCTTAACGCCCTGTAATCGATACACAAGTATACTGTCTCATCCTCTTCGGCACGATTAAGATAGTTGCTTCCCATGGGGAAATACTAGCCCGACTGAAACCTTTGTCTAAGAGATCCTCTACTATGGATCTTCAACTCAACCAACTATATCGGTGCTAGTCTGAAGACGAGAGAATAACTGGCTCGGCTCTGGGAGTCAACTCTTTAACCAAACTCCATCTCTCTGTCAGGTGGCAGGCCTAGAAGATCCTCTAGAAAAACATCCTCAACTCTGATATAACATGATGGTACACTGGTTCACCTCCTGCATTGTATACCTCTAAGGTAGATGGACACCATACTCCTAGGCTCCCTGAACTCAACTCAAGGTAACCTGGTGGCCTAAGAATATAAATGCAACTACGTCGACAACCTAGTATCGCGTGGTTTTGGCTCAATCAATTCATGCTAGGATGGTGTCATTGTCCAGACTTAACCTCAAAATAAATCCTCCTGTTCTGTTTACCACACTAATCCTTTAAAAGAAAATTTTCTCCCCTGCCTAAAGTATAATTTATCTTCTCCTCAAATTTTCCCTAAAATTTTTATTCCTCGAGTTTCTTCTTTTTGTTATTTATCTCTCCAAGTCGCATAGTACAATAATGGTATTACTCAAGCACATATTAGAATTTCCTGGAATTCGATTATTATCTCCCAAGTGAGATCCTAAAATTTTTATCTCCTCTAGCTCATAATCATCGTTCCTAGCATTGCTATCATATATAACTACTAGTTTCCAACATCAGGCTATGCATTTCCGTAAATTATTTTAGGTCATGATCAACAATCCTTCCAGCTCTCAGTACTTCCAAGATCACTGCTACCTCAAGCACGGGTAGGGTACTACTAGGTCCAACTCTCTTGCCAACCTTCCACACTAGTTCTAGAATCCAAAGAACCCATCAATCTATCCTGATAAGGTAACAATCTTCCCAGAGAAAGGTATACGAATTCTGTCTTCTGTCGTCTGGTCTTCGATCTTCTTCTGGAGGGAAATCATCAGTCACAAGCATTCGTCTTCCCGAACAATAGGGGACGAGAAACAAGGATAGCGATATCGACAAAGATTGAACGAATGCAAATTGGAAGTCCAAGGGCGATAATCACATACAAAGAGTTTTTAAAATTGATTATGGATTGAGATCCTATTCAACAATCATAACATCTATTCCTAATTTGCAGGCTCGCTTGGCACAGTCAGGTGACCAAGACGATTTAAAACGGACCTGCATTGGCCACCACAAAAATATGTCACGCCCTAATCCCAAAATACGTAGGACCAGGAATACGTGACACGCCAGCTACGCATTCGACCAGACTCTGGTCTGACTCGAATACGTATAAGCTGTAATATAAAGGGCACAATCTAGATATCCCATAAATATAAACCTCTATGTCTCAATCCACAATGTACATCAGTATACAAGAAAGAGCTATATGTGCTAAGGTCGGCCGCCCAATAACATACTAACTCGAATAGACTCAAGAAGAAGTATGAGTCTACAAAACTAGGCTACAACAGCAGATGAATAATCAATATAAAATAACCATAATGCCGGTAGATATAATGTGAGTACCTGGTACCATGCTCGCAAGATATGCCACTCCATCAGTATCTCCAAGTGCTCCGTAATCGTCTATGCTGCAAAACTTGTAGGAAACCAGGTCCTCAGAGGGACGTAACAAGGTACAGAAATATAGCATGCCAAGTAAACAAAAAGTACAAGTGCACGACAGGGTACTCTATCATAACCAACTAGTGTGACACAGTTTAAAGACAATGTTCGACGCGTGGGCTGTCCAAAATAAAACCGTAGCTCCGGACACGGAAACACACGGCACGTACCGCAGCTCCGGACAAAGAGTCACACGGGTGATACAACTACTCTAGATACAGGATCACTACAGAAATAGTATATATATATATATAAGCGCGTGCAGAGTAGCCCAAACGTCTAGTAACTGTCTTTCCCTTCCCAAGCGGTCAACGATTGTGCGCTGAACCTGAACCTCTAACTAGCAGTCTCGACACACGGAAGATACTCAACAGACGCGACCCTAAGGTCATCCCAGTCTCTGGTCATGATATCAGTATCAGGATACAGGAATCTGGCACGATCACAGTGTATGAGTGTGTCCTGGGATATCGATGTACTCAGGTACGTGCATCGAGGTACTACAAAGTATCTAACTATTATTCTAAGACGGTACGATGAACGTTAGCACCCGATTGTGAATCGGACGCGAAGTATCGAACGTCCACTTAAATACGTGTACAGTGTACATAAAGAAATAATAAATGACTGTAATCTGAAATACAGGGTGGCAAGGTACACTTGCCTGCGTGCGGCTGCTGATGACGGGGATCCGGTACCACGTCCAAGTCCTCAGGTCCCGTAGTACCTGGAGATGAGATACAAACCCGAATCAAGGTCTATCACCCGACAAATAGGGATGTGACACATGTCTAAACATGCTACAATCTTAGTTACAAGTCATATAGATACGACGCTAGAGGGTTGACCAAGATTGACTATTGGTACGCTACATCTAATTAAATTAAATATTGGTGCAATATCATCAATCCAAACCTCAATATTACTATGTTCATCACGATATTCCGTGTTCCAACCCATGATCCAATCCTCAGTTTTACCCCAGTATTCACAAATGTTAACTTGCACATTGACGTCTCCAGCTCGAATAAATAATTATTATTCTCAATCCTCAATCACGGTCTTATGATTTAATATTATGTCTAATTCACAATCGAGCACTTGCTCCCAAGGTCCATCAATATTTTAATGGCATATTAATTTTCAGCAATAGTTTGCAACAGCTAACACAACAATGACCCATCTGCGTATATATAATTTATGTCCTCAAACAACTTTATCACATCTTCCAATATTTACCCAAGGATCGATGCCCCTCTACCATTTTAATTTATATGCTTCTTGGTATTAATCACTGTGTTCATGTCACCATCATTTCTTAATCGTTTAAATGCATGCAAAACAACTTTAATCAAACGCATAAGTTAAATGAAAAACCTTAACATTTTAAACCTAGCATTTGAACCTTATTTACTAACCATGTAATTTCCTCTAAATTCCCAATACGAATATAACCCCAAACAAGGATCCAATATTTCTCAAACCCTATCACGATGTATCTCCATTAATTTATTTTAAATACTAATGTAGGTAAACCCTAACCACTACAATAAATCCTAATCGCATATTATCACAAGATCAATGATACTATACTACACTACTAAACCATATATAAATATGTAGAGAGGGGGAGAAGTCGTTCACCTCGGCGACGAGGTTGCAATGGTGGTGGTGGTGGTGATGGTGATACAACGGTGGTGAGGAGATCAGCTAAGGAACAATGGTGGTAGTGGTGGTGATGGTGATACAACGGTGCTGAGGAGATCGGCTAAGGTGCAATGGTGGTGGTGGCTGAGGCTGGAAGCTCGCCGGAGTGGCGGACTGCGCTGTGCTGGAGCTGCGGGGAGTCGGGGGGGAAACTCGACACCGTGAAGTCGGAGTATTGGCTATAGTGGAGGAGTAGGGGGTGGCTCGTCGATGGTCGAAAGGAGGTGGGAGGAGGTATTGCTGTCCGGGTCATGGAGGGACAGCTCACCGGAGCAGAGCTCGCTGGTCGAAAATAGAGGGAGGCCGGTCGGGGAAACAGCAGCTCAGGGGGCTCGCCGGCACAACAACTCGAGGCTCGGCCGGACGGGGGAGTTGCTGTGTGATCGAACGGCGGAGTCGGGGTCACTGGCCGGACGAGGGAGTTGCTGTGTGCTCGAACGGCGGAGTCGGGGTCACTGGCCGGACGACGCCGCGGCTGCACAGGCCGCTGCGGGGGGGGGGGAAGGAACTGCACAGTCTAGTGAGGGAGCAGCAGCTCCGTGAAGCCGAGGGATGGCCGGCCGACTGCACGAGGAGGCCGGAGTCGGATGTCTGAGAGAAGCGGGGGATCTCGGCGTCGGACAGATTCGTCGGAGAACCACGGGCGTGCTCGACACGGGGACAACGTCGGAGAACAGCCTCGTCGGAGCTCTGGAGGGACGGATGTGGGGAGGCTCGACGCCATAGTGCGCCGAAGCTGGACTGGCCGGGAAGCTGGCCGGAGTTAGTTGACCCGATTGGATCTCCATAAGGAAGAAGAAGAAAGAAGAAGAAGAAGAAGAAGAAGGAAGAAAAAATATAGGAGGGGCTCGGTTTGCATGGAGAAGGAGGGAGGAGAGAGAGAGGGGGTGGGGGTTTTTTCTAGACATGGGGATTAGGGCCGGCCTTGGAATGTGTGTTGAGGGTGGGGTGAGATGTTATTTTATAGGGGTGTGTGTGAAGGAGATGGAGGGTTGTGATCAACCTATTCAAAATGAATGGTTGTGATTGATCATGAAGAGAAGAGGGTTTCTTCATGAGGGGTGAATTGATGGGTGAGAATAGGACCCTATTTTGGGACCTCTCCATAGTTCATGGCCAATAGGGTAGTGCCACATAAATTCAATAATTGCAACTTAGCCCCGTAAATTCGGGAAATTGTATGGACACATAAAATGACACAAAAACTATAGAAAAATTTGTGTTTAGCAATTTTCATGGTGAGAGGGTATTGTGCGTTAGGCACGGGTTCAATTAGAATGGCATTGGGATTAATTTAGGATTAAAAATGGGATTTACAAAGTTGGTATCTCCGATTTAAATAGAAATAAAGTGTCCCGCAAATTTAATTTAATTGGGGGCACTTAGGGCCAAAATTCGGAAATGACGCAAAGGCCAAAAATGGTGGGGGCTTGGAGTCAGTCTTGGACCCTTTAGTTGGTCCGGCTCAACGGGTTAAGTTGGTATCTCAAAATTTAGGATAACGACACAGGTGTCCGACACGGAAATAAATATGGGTTACAATTTTTGGAATGTTGCGCAATTAATTTAGAGCACACAAAAATTGATTTTAAAGGACGGAAAAGTCCAATGCCTAAGTTGGCGGGTCAGGTCAGAAGTACAATAATTGAACGTAATTTATGGGCTGATATTGGGCTCCGAATAATCAAACAATGATAGGGCGCACCAAGGGTTTTAAATTAATTGAATTAATTACCAGATAAGTTATCTCTACTCTAAACCTCGACTTCTGCTACCAATAACCAAAATTTTCTAAATCCACCCTAACTATCTACAGAATAAATCGAGGGGGTTTACAATTGGAGACGCAATCTTGACCCATTTCGTGCAACCCAATTAATGATAATATTCTATTCTGAGTTCCCTATGTCCATGACACTTGTGTCCCACCTAATTTTATCCCCATGTACTCCTAATTAATTCCAGAACACCTTGCGCATTAATTTTAAATTAATTTAATCCAATTTCCATTTTTGTGCAATTTTCTAATTGTTGGGCGCTTTTACACAAAAGTGCATTGAGGTGTCCACACCATTGGACAATACATGAAAAAACCCATTTTTTCCCTTCATATAAATTTTTCCATAAATTTTAGAATGTGCAACGCACAACATCGCCCCCTCAATTAAACTTGGCCATGCATTTTAAATAATGTAATTATAGCCTCCAAAAATCCCCATGTGAGGCCAAGGCCCAATCCCAAGGAGAGTTGACCAAGCCCACAATTTCCTAGGTCAAACCCAAACCTAAAATTCTACATGTATAAATGTCACTTTTCCTTTTATTTTTACCAAAACCAAAACCTAAAGAAAATACCTAGCCGACCCCTTCCCCTATACTATTTACCTCCTTCTTCCTCCTCCTTCCGATTCCCCCTGCAGCCACCACCTTGACGGAGACCGGAACCGCCGACCATCCAGCGCCCTGACCCACCGCAGCCACCTCTCCCTCTCTTCTCCTCCATCTCCTCCGCCTGAAAATGCACCAGAGCAGCTCTCAGCCAACGTCAACCGCTTGCTGCCATCTCCACCACAGCCCTCTGCACATCGACCACCACCGTCTCCTTCCTGCCATCCTCGCCTGAGGACCACCATTAACACCGATCACCCCGACCTCGACTCACAAGAGCCCGACTCACCCGCCTCTGCATACCACCTTCATCTCCCCTTCGGCCCCTTCCTGGCCATCTTTCCGCTGCCACGACACCCTGAGCCCTCTGTCGTCGATCACCAGCAACACCATCGCCTGCTCGATCTCCCTGCACCCCGAACCACCGACACCCATCTCCACGTCCAGACCCCTCTTCTCGACGACTCCCCACGTTCACCTCGACCCGACCGAGTCCCCACCTGAACGACCACCTCCTTCTTCCCTGTTGCCGTTGACCGGAGCCACCATAGCCTGCTGAACCCGCCGCTGCTCTTCCTCATCACCCTTATGTTCATCTTTCTCAACCGACGGCATGCCAGACTCGACCTCCGCTCTCCTCCTCGACCACACCCTCTTGCACCATGACTCGACTGAACTCCTCCTCCTTCCTCCCTGCTCGACTCGACCCTCGCCGGAGCACCTCCCCTGGCCGGGCCTCCTCCGGCAGACACCCTCATCATCACCAACCCAGCATCATCAATAATCATCACCCCATCATCAACCAATCATCATCTTCACCATTAAACTCTACCTCATCATCATTATTTCTAATAATTATCATCATCAACATCATAACCATCATCATCACCATTACCTTAACCTTTATCAACATCATAATCATCATCCACATCATCATCCTCGTCATCACCAGCATCTTAATCATCATCTCACCCTAATCATCATCACCCTATCATCATCCTCAATAATCACCACCCTCGTCGTCATCGTCATCAACCTCATCGTCGTCATCGTCATGACTGTGCTCGTACCCCAAGGTTCGAACCTGTCCCTCCTTTTTTATTTCGTATGTGTGCTTGTGTATATGTTATTAAGACATGCGTATTGCTTTATGACTGTTAGCTGATATCAGACCCTGAGTCGGTGAACCCAGTGCTGCGTACACGTACTCGTACGCGTGCGCGTATATTATTCAGTTTGATGTATTTATATATATATTTAGTATATGTATACTATTTAATTTAGTATACATATAATTATTGGTTGATATATACATATATATATATATATATGGCATATATGTATATTGTAAGTAATTAAAAATGCTAAATAATAATTGTGACTATATATGTAACTATATTGTACGACCCTAGGACACTGTTGACTGTCCGTACTTACCTTGACTTTGTGACCTGAATATTCAGGAATTTTCTGCCTTGTGTACACCGACGTACTGGTTAGACACATGCTAGTTGACTGTCTGATTGTATACAACACTTGAAGACGTGACACCCACGAAATTCAACGCGTAATTGACCGTGTTAGTTGACTAGTATCACCCCTAGCGTACCCCCCGAGTCCAGTGTATATATGGTTGTGTATGTTAGTGTAATGACTGATATTGTATTATATTATATTATATATACATAGGACCCATTGGATTGTTCTGTGCGACTTTTGAAGCAGGTTATTGGCACTACACAACTTCCTTGCCAGGCAAGTATACCTTGCCTTGTTGTATTTTTTAAATTCAGTTATTATTTTAGTTGCATGTTTATTGTTTTTATATTATATAACTGTGCACATCCGAGAAAGTGCAGTCAACGAAGGAGTTGACGTTAGGACTTGTGTCCGACCTAGTGTCTAGTGGACCCACCTAAAGTTGTGGAGTTATCGGTATGACTCCCCAGGCCTTGACATATTTCTTACACGTGTTGTGAGTTTCATGTAGGGCACGGACTTGCATATTCGGCTGACCACCTGTACGTGTAGGTTGTGCAACGGATAGGGTATAACTGCTAAAAGTGATGCATGTTAGAAGACTTAGCTGTTATTAGTAGTCGGAGCATAGACTATTATAGTACGATGGTCCAATCCTTGTCCTTGTTTGGTTGTAAGGTTGGGCTATTGTTCTAACGATAGACTATGAGCGAGAGTTACGACGCCGATACTTGCACTCCATCTCGGTGTAGTAGCTACAGCGTGTTGTGGATAAAACATACATAGACCATTGGGTGGAGAGGACGACTAGTAGGCGTATGGGACACCCACCTCCTTTATTAAGATGCCACGCTCGACGGAGCGATATGGACGATATACTATTCAGATGCCACATTCTACGGAGCAATATGGACGATATACTATTAAGATGCCACGTTCTACGGAGCTATATGGACATTATACTATACAGATGCCACGCTCTTCGGAGCCGGACGTTATTATATTATAGAGTACCCTTATTATGGGGGCATATGTGGCATATACTAGCCAGTCATCACGAGTGATGAATTACGTCAGCATATGTCTAGCCTACACTTTTCCATACGCACAAAGTTTTCCTCAAATTGTATTCACTTAGATGGTTAGCACACCCCTTTTATTTATTCAGTATTTACTTTATAGCATGCTTCTATGTATCTTGTTATGTCCCTCTGAGGACCTGGTCCCTTTCTAGGTGTAGATGTTCATGAGTATTCGCAGGAGCATAGATCCGGACTGGCTATTTATATTTCGAGGAGGTCTTCTCTCCAAGTCTCAGTGATTGTTAGTTGTTGTATTTATATTGTGTTTGCTTTTATATTCAAGTTCGGCAGTGGATATATTTTCATCCGACTATCATCCACTGATACTTCATATTGAGATTTAGTTACATAGTTATTGGTTATTCATTTATATTTAATTCTGTGGATGAGATTTAGATTGCACCATGTAACTGGTGATAGTTTATACCACTTGTGAATTATTGTTCATAATACAGCGTACGCATGTGTTATGGTTTCTATATATTGGAGTTGCTATATTCACGCGGCTGGCATGCTTACGTGGCCTGGTCCCGTGTATTTTGGGACTGGGGCGTGACAGCAGGAAATCAAGATGCTTGGTGTGATGATGTCGTATTGCTTAACTTGGCCTGATGGAATATCTTATTCGATATGGTTCGAATGTATGATTATACCAAGTTAGAAGACTGCGCATCGCGTCAGAACATTCTTGAGGGATCGTAAGAGAATGTGGGATCGTGGCATGGAAATAATATTTATATAAGTGAGTGGATATGTCCCTTCTCCTCTACTCCTTCGTGCCCTAATAAAATGAATGCTAGTGTTGCTTTGCTGTATGTCATAACTATATGCTGATCTAGTCCACACAATGATAATGATTCCTTATATTTAATTTTATTGTAATCAATGAAACACATGAATAATGAACTGCTAGTACTATTGACACTAGAATGCTATAAAGTAAGTATGCCATGAGAAAGACATAATATTATGCAATCTACTTCACATGCTAGTAACACTGAGAATGGAATATTGAACATATGTACATGTATAAGTGCATCAGTGTACAGTAACTATAAAGAAATTGCTTCATATGCGAGTATAATTGTGGTTTGGTACCACCGGACCACGAGAAGGAGTGTAAGTTGGGATCTACGGGTCACCAATCGATATAAGAATGAGCAACACAAGAAGGATTAATAATGCAAGGCTTTACTTACATTTCATTACCATGCAATTTATGCTTAGTATTTTATTTGCATAGACGTTGCATGGTCATGGATAACTTGTGCACAAGGTTTGGTAAGTTTTTTCGAACGAGATACACCGGGACACCAGGATCGTTCGACCTAGCAAGAAATATAGTACTTTGTTAGCACCGGGTATAAACGAGACATTCATTGGGGATCACAACCTCATGAATGGTGCTTCGTACGTCCTTCGAAGTCCTATATGGCATGTCCTTTGTGGTGTGAAAGCATATAAGCAATGACCCTCATATAGTTTGGTTGTATACTAACGAGAATATTTATACAGGTTTAACATTATCGATATAAGAATGATTCATATTAATTATGTTGTAGCTAATCCTTGTTTTGTAGGGATAAGAATAGCGGGATGTTGGTAAGAGTCACTATTGATCGATATGTATAAATTTTATATATATTCAATGTATATTGTTGTTTCCAAAATATTTTATTATGTTGCTGAATACTCTGATCATTGAAATAAACCTAGTCCCTAATAGAAAGATCACTAAATTAATATGCATGCTTCTCACATGATTACTTAGTGTTGGTTTAGGCGAGTGGACTAGATTTTTTCACCAGTATGAGATATATACTGACCCACATTTGTGGGCATTCCCAGGTTCTCGTCATTGGAGAGTGGTTGGAACGGTTCTTAGGCATCGAAGCATTATTGGGCACGCAGAAGCTCTTCGTCAATTGGAGACATCTTCTGCTATAAAGGTCATAATGTATGGAGCATTATATTTCAGTTGTACTAGTAAGATTGTAAGCCAAGATAGCAAATATGAATGTAAGCCCGATAGCCAAGTATTAGTTGTAATTGAAAAGCCTTGTAATATGTTGTAAGCCTTGTACTCAATTATCATGATCAATAAAGAAAAAAATTTATTATATTCATTGTGACTTCAATTTATCTGCTTAATTCCGGTACGATGTCATTGTCTTTGAGATATATCATGCCTTGTTTATCTTCTTGCCTTATACAAGTACAATCTAGGCTTGTACGATATCATGTCCGTGGCTACTTTCGATTATTCGGAATCTGGATGTGACAAATTGGTATCAGAGCACAGTTTATGCGACCATGGACTCGACAAGTTCTAAATCAATGTTGCTTCCCTGATTACTCAAAGATGTATCTATGGATACTCAAAGTTGCGTCGATAACTAATCAAAGTCTCTTCCGCGATTAGTTACAGTCGCCTTAGTGCGTATTCAAAGTTGCCTTCTGTGAGTATTCAAAGTTTCTTCTGCAATTATTGAATTTGCATTTGTGATCATTCTGTGTTGCTTTCGTTATTGTTCGAATGTGCTTCCACAATTGAAAATATTTGACATCTTCGCTACACTCACCGAATGTTCTATATAATAAGCCTAAATATGGTGATTTTCCTAAGTTGTGATTCTTGATTTATAAAAGATACTAAGATCCCAACAATGATTCGATGCCATAGAAGAATAACTTGGGATTAATAACTTTATATATAGGAATAAAGAGAAATCAATATGTGTGATGTAATCAATATGAATTATGCATAAGTAATTTTAATAAAGAAAATCAATAGGAATGCTAAATCGATTCATGTGTGATGACGAGATTGTGTACTACATCTGAGCATGGAAAGTGAAATCAATATGGGTATTTCGGGTTGTGTATCAACAGCGGATCCTTGATAGTTGGATTTGAGTTGTCAATATTAGACCTTCGATAGCTTGATGTTTCATTGGGTAGCAAGGAAGTTAAAGGTATGAGATAGATACCTTAGCTGGGAACTACGAGTTGGATAACATATTTAGATAGTGACTAGAATTGGTTGGGTGAAAGTTTTTAATATAGCAGCAATGATTGAATATTACTATCGACAAACAAGTTGGATGATATATCAAAGGAGATTAGTTGGAATCGATTGGGAATCACAGGCGGGATATAATCTTTGGTTGCCTAAGTTGGAAGTTCTTAAAAATAATTTACTGTTGGACCGAGTGTGTTAGAAATTGCTTCCTTTTTACCTTATGTATGTAGCACTTACTACAGGCCTAACTTAAAAGGGGTAACAGTTGTAACGTAGGAATACTTGAACTTATCGATTGGTGGATAATATTTAGTCGGCATACGAACTCAACGGATTGTAAAGGAACTAATCGATAACCCTTATTGTATGACAATAGATGGAAGTTCTTCAAGAGACTTCGATGGATGGAATACAAATAAAGCTTGAGGTCTAGCACGTTTGGATAAATACTACCAAAGGAAAGTTTTGTCGCATCAATAACAGTTGGTTGGCAGAAACCTTAGTCGCTTGGGTAACAGTTGATTCGCGGATATAATTTATCAAATTATTAACGTTGGATGATTCCCAAATTGGTGGTTTGACCAATATATCGAATACGTAAATAATTATCGAATGTGGCTTTGCGAGATGAAAGTCCATGATACATTGATGAGATGATACAATTAAGTTGATGGTTTATGCAAAAAAAAGTTGACCATATCATAATAAATTTGGCAAAGGTAGGATTGATGAAACGACTCAAAAAAGAGATATCTTCAATGTGTTGATTAGATGATATTGTCGGTTATAAATTATTTTGGTGATACTGAACACATGAATACATAATATGAAGGAAAAATAATTAAGAGCAAGGATCATGAATAATGTACTAGTAAAAGTGACCGATCAGAATTTGAACTTTGGGTTAGTTGCCGTGTCCCGTAGATAAATTAGACGCATAGGAATCAAGAATGATATGTTGGTACAACTGGAGAATGACTATGAAATCAGAAGTTTGAAACAATATATCATAGCAATTCAAATTTTAAATATTGATAATTTACTTGATGGATGTAGGATTTGAGCGTGTAGTTCTAGATTTACCTTGTCGGTTGGAGTAAGTCTAGAATGAACCTTTAATTGAGGTAGACCCTTACAAGATTGACCGTGGGTAGGTAGACCTGACCCAGACTGTTGGATGTCCCTTATTTGTGGATAGGTTAGTAGTAGTGCATTTGTGGTTCGAGTTGGTAATAAGATTGGATAAAAGTCTCTTAGACTTGTCAGACTTCAGTTGGCCCTAAGAAGTGAGATGGGTATAGTCCCTATCAGCTGCCGAGCATGAGATGAGTTGCCTATGAACACTAGGTTTAGCTGTCAGTATAGCTAGCCTTAGAGACTTGACCGAAGAGTTATGTTGGTTGTCGGAGACCCATATGATGACCCTATTAATGTTGTACGGGTAATGTAACATCATATGAGACTCGAATAGTGTATGTTGTGAGTCAGCCCATGTACAGTCAAATTTTGAATAGTTGGTTGCGGGATTAAGTATCAGTGTTTCAGAATAGCAAGATGGGTTAGAATATTTAAACTATTGAATGAGAAAATTTGGTAATTTATGGTTATAAAAGATGGATTTGATTGCCTCGACTGGAATAAAAAATCAATAGTGGATTCGGTTGGTTGGATTTCTTGAAATAGCTTCTTTTGGAATCAAGTTGGTATGAGAAATAAATTGAGATAAAAAGAGAAAATCATCGCTTAAAAAATTTGGATGAAAATTTCATACGTTCGGAAGACAAACTTGATACACAATATGGCTAATGCGACAATTATATGGGACGGATTATAATCATTAAACTATAATGAAGCTTGTGGCATAGACCGTGATACGATCAAAGGGAACTTTGGATTCATTAAAATTTGATGCTACTAATGTTGGGAAAAAGATTGCTAGAAGTTTAAATGATTAAAATTGGAATATTGAGAAAAATGGTCAAAACGATAATAGATACACTTGGGTCATAATAAAAATACTACGGATGATATTATTAATATAATTAATCAAAGTTGGATGGATCAAAATAATGTGATGACAGGTAAAACTATTCATAAGAGGTAGAAATGAAGAAATTGACATTGAAAGAAGGAATATTGCAATTCGGATTAATGAAAATTTTGTTATGGTCGGTTTGACCGAAATGATTAAAGTATCGTACTTGGGTTAATGTCCTAACCTGGGTAGTCCCTAAGTATTTTTATATTTTGGCAGAATTAGAAAATAGTGATTGTGGTAAATGGTTATACGAACGAACACTATGATCGAGATAAAATATTTGTAGATATGTCGGACCAAGAGGATGACGGTGAATATTGAGAAGTACTAAGACCAAAATTTGATTGTAACGTGTTATAAAGATATTGACAAGATTGACTGAATAAGTATCGCAAGAAATTAGAGTTATGGAAAATTAATGTTAGAGAACATCTTGAATGAAAGTATTAAATGATCAATAATGAGGAATAAAATTACCTCTGTAGCCGTTTGGTTTATCTAACCATTAGCATTGGTTGAGTGCATTATATTTCGGGGACGCCTAAAATATATGTACGATCCAGGCGAAGTGGTGAACAAAATTCAAATAGAGATGCAAGAGAGTATTGATGAATGAAAGAACATAAACAAATCATTTGGGATGAAAAGAGATGGTTGGAATGCATAAGTATACGAGATTCATGAATGAGCAATATTGGCAAGAGATGGAAATGGGGTATTGAGCTATAGCTGGCATAGAATATTTTCGTGGGATGACTTAAGGATATGGTGAATTGAGTTATATTTTTAAGTTTAGAGGATGAAATTTTTTCTGAGTGGTATATTATGTAATGCCCCACTCTGCAAAAAGGCATACGCTGGAATTATAGATGGATCAGACCAATAAAATACAAGTGGTGCAAAAAATTGAGATACTTGGTGTGATGATGATGTATTTTTTAACTTGGCCGGATGAGATATCTTATGCGACGTGGTTCGAATGTGTGATTATGCCAAGTTAGAAGACTGTGCATCGCGTCGGATCATTCTTGAGGTATCGTAGGCAAATGTGGCATCGTAGCATGAAAATAATATTTATATAATTGAGTGGATTTGTCCCTTCTCCTCTACTCCTTCGTGCCCTAATAAAATGAATGATAGTGTTGCTTCGATGTATGTCATAACTATATGCTGATCTAGTCCACACAATGATAATGATGCCTTATGTTCAATGTTGTTGTAATCAATGAAATACATGAATAATGGACTGCTAATACTATTGATACAAGAATGCTATGAAGTAAGTATGCCATGAGAAAGAAGTAATATTATGCAATCTACTTCACATTGTGGTAACTCTGAGAATGGAACATTGAATATCTATACAGGTATAAGTGCATCAGTGCACAGTAACTATGAAGAAAATGCTTCATATGAGAATATAATTATGTTTTGGTACCACCTGGTCACGGAAAGGTTTGTAAGTTGGGACCTACAGGTCACCAACCAATATGAGAATGAAAAAAAAAGAAGGATCAATAATGTGAGGCTTTACTTACATTTATTTACCATGCAATTTATGCTTAGTATTTTATTTGCATAGACGTTGCATGGTCATGGACAACTTGTTCACAAGGTTTGGTAAGTTTTCTCGAACGAGATGCACCGAGGCACCGGGATCGTTCGGCCTAGCAGGAAACATAGTGCTTTGGTAGCACCTAGTATAAACGAGACATTCATTGGGGATCGCAACCTCATGAATGGCACTTCGTACGCCCTTCGAAGTCCTATATGGCATGTCCCTCGTGGTGCGAAAGCATATCACCAATAACCCTTATATAGTTACGCTGCATACTAATAAGAATATTTATGTAGGCTTAACATATCTTTATAAGAATAATTTATATTAATTATGTTGTGGCTAATCCTTGTTTTGCAGGGATAAGAATAGAGGGCTGTTGGTAAGAGTCGTTATTAAGCGATATGTACAAATTTCATATATTCAATGTATATTGTTGTTTCCAAAATATGTTTCTTTATGTTGTTGAATACTCTGATCATTGAAATGAACCTAGTCCCTAATAGAAAGATCACTAAATTAATGTGCATGCTTCTCACATGATTACTTAGTGTTGATTTAGGCGAGTGGGCTAGTTTTACTCACCAATACGTGATATGTACTAACCCACGTTTGTGGGCATCCCCAGGTTCTCGGTATTGGGGAGTGGCTGGAACAGTTCTGAGGCATCGAAGCATTATTAGGGTGCGCAGAAGCACTTCGTCCATTGGTGGCATCTTCTGCTATAAAGGGCATGATTTATTGAGCATTGTATTTCAGTTGTATCAGTGAGATTGTAAGCCAAGACGATAAATATGAATGTAAGTCAGATGGCCAAGTATCAGTTGTAATTGAGAAACCTTGTAACCTGTTGTAAGCCTTGTACTCAATTATCATTATCAATAAAGAAAAGTTTTTTATTATATTCATTGTGACTTTAATTTGTCTGCTTAATTCTGGTACGATATATTTTTTCTGAGATATAACATGCCTTGTCTATCTTCTTACCTTGTATAAGTGCAATCTAGGCTTGTACAACATCACGTTCATGGCTACTTTTGATTCTTCAGAATCGGGACATGACACTCCGCGATACCAGAGGAGAACTCCCCAACGTCCAAGCAACGCTATGGAAGAAATTGGTAGTGCCTCTCTCACCACGTCGATCGGAGTTTGCACGTTGAGAAAAGAAGGTGTAGAAGAGCTCGAGTGCAAGGTGGGGAGAGTTGTGCGGCGACTAGGTTTAGGTTGGGAGAGAAAAGATGGAGGAGATGAATTTATATAAAAGTAAGAGAGGATGAATGAACAATCGGATGGGAGGTAACGGATACCGTACGATGTTCTCTTGTAATCCCAGGCTGCTACAACAGTAGCATGCAGGCAATGGGAAGACTTGTTGATGCTCCCACATAGCTCACTGGGTTTTTTTGGGTTCGTGTTTGATTTTTCTGATCCATGCGACCCACAGGTATGAAATTTCTTGGTTGGGTTCGGATCAACTCTTTAGTAAGCAATGATATATGAAAAAGTGTCGGGATTGAAATTGTTGGTTAGGGAATAGTAGAAGCAAAGAAAAAAAATAAGTATATGTATTATAGTTGAAGTATTTAAGAGTAATATAAGAAAAGGAGGGAACTAAAGAGTATATAGGCTAAAATTTATTAAAATTAGCTGGCTGGTAATTATTATTAGGATTTAGAATAAAAATAAATAAATAAATAATAGAAATGCCTAAAAATTAATTAGATTCTAGGATTTAAATATTAAAGCAATATTTAATATTAATAATAATCATAATCATAATCATAACAATAATAATAATAGGGGGTTTACAAGTATACATTATTGTATTACTGTTTTATTTTATATTTATGCTTTTGATTCGGTTTATGTTAGATGATCATGATTACTTGTATATGTTGGCCAAATGATCATGGTCGAACCTTATATCGATAATCTTCTATACTTGGACTTGATATAACCTACGAGAACTGACGATACGGACGTACTTCGGATACAAATACAGTTTCAGAGAATGGGAATGCGACTTATTTTCAGTATCGAGTCATTGTAATTTTTATATTTATTGAGTATAAGAAAATATGTAAATCGAGACGCACTTGGCATTTATAGGCTACCCAAAATATTTTCTAAACCCATATTATTTTTAGACAAAATATTTTTGAGTTTTGAAAATAACCTAACCTATTTTTCCAAAACCAAGTTAGCCAAACCCAACTCATTCTAATTCTGACTGGTTTTTGGAAAATGAACTCGGTGCGAGTTCGGTACGAGTTTAGTTTGAACTTGGTTCCCAGACCCAGTAAACCCTTGCAACCAGTTCTTCCTGCAGACTCGGCTCCAACATTCAAAAATCTGAATATTTGGCACATGAATTCGCCCCGAACTCGATTTATAAAAGCACTATAAATAGAGAAGGAATTCACCATTCTTACTCTCTCAATTCACTTTCATTTATCTTCTCTATTCCCTTAGTGCAAGAGCCTTTACACTTTCCAATCCCAAGCTTTCTATAACTCCTAAGCTTTAAGTGCCAATCCCGTCTTTGTTAGAAGTTTTCAAGAGTTGTAAAAAGAGCTGGCAAGAAGTTCAAGACTTCGAGAAGTACTTGAGCCCTTCAGATCAAAGCTCGTGTCTCTACAAAGTTACAATCCTTCGGATCAAAGCTTGTGTTTCACTTGATAGTGAATTTCAACTCTGAGCTAGAGTTCTTGGGACTGGACTAGTCTTCTCAAAAAAAAAAAAAAACAGTATACATCATTGTGTTTATGACTGTTGATATCTCTCTCTCTCTCTATTTACTTACTGTCATTTTATATTTAGATTGTTAGCTAAATGTGTTAATTTTTATTGGATGATTATTTAATTAATTTGCTGCATATACACGCACTCTATTCATCCCTTCCCCCCTCTCGAGGTGCTTATTCGATCATGTAGATAAGCCACATAAAAAGTACACTGATCACGAGAAGAAGCAAGCTAGTTTAGATGCACGTGCTATTAATGCTCTATTTTGTGTTGTATACAGGACATAATTCAACAGGGTATCAAGTTGCATGATGTCACATGAAGTATGGAAGCTGCTTGAAGTTATACATGAAGGGACATCACAAATCAAAGAATCAAAGATCAGTCGGCTTACACAAGAGTATGAAGCCTTCAAGATGAAGCCCAACGAGATCATTACACAAATGTTCACTCATTTTCTGGATACTGTAAATCCTTTATCATCTCTTGGCAAATAATTCAACAACCATGAGAAGATTCGCAAAGTTCTTCGGGGACTCACCAAGAACTTGAACCCTACGGCTACAGCGATAATTGAAGGGAACGATCTCACCATGATATCACTAGAGACACTCATGGGTAAACTGATGACGCATGAGCTGGACCTACAAAACCTCAAAGAGTCAACACCCAAGGAGAAGACGATTGCACTTAAAGTGCAACACAAATAGATCGTCGATGAAGACTCCGAAGATGATGACTCTGACAGTGAAGAACAAGCTCTCTTGGTCATAAAATTCAAAAAGTTCTTGAAGTTCAACAAAAGAAGCAAAGACTACAACAATAATGATGAAGAAAAAATCTACTACAGATGCAAGAACAAAGGACACATCAAGAAAGACTACCAGTCAGCAAAGAAGGGAACCAGATATGAAAAATCTGCAAAATGACCATCCTTCCGAAAGTACGCTAACACAAACATTTGGCACGAAAGCGAAACCAGCGACTCAAATGATGATAAATCACAAAACGCTTTCATTGTTTGTCTAATGCCTTTCGATAAGGTATCTGACAACCCCCTTTATGACAATTTTACTTTTGATGAATTGGGTGATGCTTTTAGTAATCTTCTTAGTGATTATAAGACACTTTTAAATAAATACAAGGACACCAAGAAGGAACTCAAAGTACACAAGCAGGGGATTAATATATTCTCTGCACTTTTAGATGATATTATAGAGACACAATTATCTAGCGACATAAATGAATTACCTGCTATTAGATTAAACTTGTGTGAAGCTTTACTAAGTATTGAACAGAAAGACATGGGACTATGCCAAGCTCATAGAAGAGTTTATAATAGAGAAGAAGAAAAACAGTTGTGCACTTATTAGATTAGATGTCTTGACTACTAAATACACTGAACTGTATGACACATCCAAAAAGTTGAAAATTAGACTAGAAAAATAGCATATACAAACTACTTCCCAATATAACATGAGTCACTCAAAACCCAAGGACACTCATAAAACACAGCCCAAGAAGGTCAAAACTTCTAATCATGCATTCTATTACAAGTATTCTCACACTTCTCATAAGACCACACAACATGTCCATTATACCAAAAATAGATCCAATTATTTTGTCAACGTTGAATGTCATTATTTTGGTACTAATGGTCACATCTCTTTATTCTGTAGAATTAGAAAATTGGTTAGTATGAATGTATCCAAGTGGGTACCAAAGACTAACACTCCAGGACCCTTCATGAAATGGGTACCAAAGGTTACATCTGCAAATTATTTTATAGGTGGACCGTCCTTTCCTATTCTAAAAGCAAATAGATCCTCGACAGATGTTGCTCACAGCACATGACTGGTGATGCATCTCTATTCACAACACTGTCGATGAAGAAAAACTGATATATTTTCTTCGGTAACAACTTGAAAGGGTACATTATACGTAACGGTGTAACTACCACTTTCCACCTTAGGAGTATTTGATAATTTTATATATTGTTAAAAAATTTATATATTATTTTATATTAGTGATTGTCTATAATTATATTAGTTTTAGTTAGTGGATAGCCAATTAGGATTTGTAAGTGTTAGTTAGTTATAATTATTGGTAGACATGACTTTAGTAATTAGAATTAATTAAGTTTAGTTGTGATAAAGAGAATATTCCTTTTAGTTGTAGAGATTCCTTCATTTAGTTAATTAGATTCCATTCATGACAAATGGAAAGGGACAAACTTGACATTTTGGTATGACCAAAACCTTACTATTGATAAGTTTATTTAGGGCTCATCAATTTATTTTATTTCACTTGCTAACCTCATTTTTTCCAGAGCTTCTTTCTTCCCAAGCAAACCCAATTCCCTTCCAATTTTACTCAATCAACTTCCAATTTCACTCATTCTCACCATTATTAAGGCCTAGAGCATTGGAGAGCACAAGGAGATCCATAGGAGAGGAGCTTGCTAGAAGATTGTGTCTGACTCATTTCTTCCATGTTCATATTTGGAATTCTCCAAGGAGGCTACCAAATCATTAGGTAATTCTCTTAATTTTATCAAATTTATTGTTAGGAATACCCCTTGGTCATGTAGGAACCTTTTCATTATTAGATTTGACTTTCCAATGGTAGATCTAGGCACTTTGAGCCCTCAATTTGGTAGATCTAAGTTGGTGTCATAATTTTGGGACTCAATTTAGGAAAACCCCAATTGTGTCCATTAAGTATGTCTATTGTGTCCTAATGAGTACGATTGATGTTTATTTGATTGTGTGAAGGTATTCTTGTGTCCAAAATTTGACACGTAGAGTCTGTATCATGATACGTCATGATACGTATAGGTGGATTTGGTAAATTGGGTGTATACATGTGTTTTTTTGTCTAAAATAGCCCAAATTTGTCATAGTATTCAGCCTCGTTTTTAGCATCTATTGTAACTAAAAAATATCATAACTCCTAACTCAAGACTCCGATTAATCTTTTATTTTTTTCAAAAGAACCGTATTGAAGTTAACTTTTCAAATATATAAATTAATAGGCAAAATTTATTTTGGAACTTTCTGTAAAATTGTTTGAGTGTTAGGTGTCCGAAAGAAGAACGTGTTTTGGTGATTTTGCGATTTTGGGAGCTTTTGGACACGAAAATATGATCTGTTTGAAGTTTTGAAAAGCCTATATGGAGGGATATGATATACTTTAAACCCTATAATTTATTAAATAGGTTTAATAGGTGCAGTATTTGTTACCAGTAGAGAACTGGCTATACGACATAGACATTTTATGTATCCTATGAGCCTAGGTAGTATGGATATCAAGTAAGTATAGGTATCATAGGTTGTCAAGTATATATATATATGTATATATATATATGTATATATATATATATATATATATATATATATATATATATGTGTGTGTGTGTGTGTGTGTGTGTGTGTGTGTTGATACCAGTGGTTATCAAGTGAACCAAGTATATATAAGTTATGTGTCAAGGTATTAGAGTTTGTGGCAAGTTACTAGTGTGATACTTGGGTACCATAAGGATATTAGTATCATGCAATTCAATCATGAGTGGGGGTAAGTGAGTATTGAGGCTTAAGTAAGGTATCCTATTTGGTATCAAGTATTAGTATTATAGTTAGTTGGGTAAGTATCTAGGAGGATAAGGTATTGGTCAAGATACTAAGATATTAGGTATTAGAACTAGGTAATGGGTAATATCAAGATATCAAGTGCCAAGAGTATGGTGAGTATCTTGGATGTAAGGTAAGTATAGGTTATAGTCATGGGTTAGTATCTTAGGGGTTGGTATCATATGATACTTAATGTGGTAACATGATACCATGTACAAACAAGTAGGATATATGTGAGATAAATTAGAGTGTGGTATCCTAGGTTATATCAAGGTATTTAGAATACCAAGATACCAAAATATTAGCACTATTATGAGATAATACTAGGATACTAAGGTAAGGTTATGATATTAGCTATTGGATTAAGATACATTGGTAAGGGTAGTGTCTAGCTTGGATAATAGATTAGATACCATGGTATGAGTTAAGGTATTGGATTTTGGTCAAGGTAATGGTATTAGCTAAGGTATTAGTCTAAAAACTAGGAGACGAGATAATATATTAAGGTATTGGTTAAGGTAATGAGGTAATACTAAGGTAATAGCTAGGTAATGATATAATACTAAGGTATTGGCTAGGTATTAAGTGTTAGAGTAAGTTATTTTATATATTAGTATATCTATATAATATTATTATATCATAGATAACTAGTATGACTTTAAAACCTAGTATTAGTAAGGTATTGGCCCATAGTTAAGGTATTTGAGATACGGGCTAAGATATTAGATAAATGTGTGATACGGGTTAAGATACCGTGATACGGAATAAGGTATATAGCTAGCTATAGGCCAAGGTATTGACCCTAGAACTAAGGTATTGACTAATAGTTAAGATATTTGAGATACGGACTAAGATATTAGGTAAATGTGTGATACGAGTTAAGATACCGTGATACAGGGTAAGGTAAATAGCTATAGGTCAAGGTATTGCTAGAAATTAATTATAGGTAGAAATATATATTAGGGTAATATATGCTAAGAACTTATTAGTATATCCTAGAAATCTAGTATTGGTCTAGTATTAACTAGTATTGACTAGTTTGACCTAGTTAGTACCTAAAAACCAAATAGTGACTTGTTAAGACCTAGTATAACTTTATAAACCTTGTAAATAGGTAAAATACCTAGAAACTAGAAAATGACCTAGTTTGACTGCGTTAACCTAGATTTGACCTAATTTGACCTAGTTTGACTTAATTTGACTTAGTTTGACCTAGTGTTGACTTAGAGACCTAGTTTTAAGCTAATATAACATGTTTATGATTCTAAAATACTATTTAACTTGATATTTCATATTTAGATCTTTGAGGCACCGATACGAACATAGTTTGACATTCATTGCTTTGGACCACAAGCGAGTACATTCTCTGATAGTTTTTATTATTTGATAATTACTATAATACAAGTATTTAGTAATGTTTTACCTTATTCTTGATACGATAGTTACACAGGTTAGTTGTATGGATTTCAGTTCTGATATATATATTGTTCTTACACTTATTGTACACCTTGATCCCCCTCTTCATATGTCAACTACACATAGTATTTCTGGTATAGTGGTGTGACTTGATTAGAATATTGTCTTATTGTGGATAGTTAATCCTAAGGGATTGTGTCGTACTATTGTGCTTATATTATTATGGATAGCCAATCTTATATGATTTAGCCGTACTATCGTGATCGTATTATTGTGGATAGACAATCCTATGGGATTGAACCATACTATTGTCTTGTTGTGGATAGACAATCCTATTGGATTGAGCCGTACTATTATCTTATTATGGATAGCCAAACCTATTGGATTGAGACGTACTATTATCTTATTATGGATAGTCAACCATACATTACTCGTATGATTGAGCCTTACTACTGTGGATATTTCTTATTGATTATTGATTACTGATTGAACACATATTGGAATAATATTTCAAAACACTTAGTGTAATATCAGTTCTTCTCTTTATTCCATCTTATAATGTATTGATATTGTCTTATTGCTCTAGATTACCTGTCTTTCTTTTTTTGTCATACTATGATATCGGTTCTCTATTTTCTATTATTGTATTACATTCACGATTACTGTTTATAGTCATTATCAATTAACTTGGAACTGCTATTGGGTTGTACTCGCCCCATTCTGACTTGATATATTTTTTAGACGATTATTTGGAGGACTTGTGTCCACTCACTACGGACTACAAAAGGTAGCAGCTGCAGCTTTGGACCCTTTAGTTCATGAGTGATTACCGGGAGGCCTAGCTATATCACTAGTTATTCTAGTTATCCCTTATTAGCATTATAGTACTAAATTTGTTTCCAGTATATTAGACTTTGAGATGTATTATTTGTACTCCTAGACTTATGGATTATTGGTAGACTTATTTGGATTGCTATAATATTAAGGATTAGTATTGTGGTGGATTGTGACTCCTTATTTTATTATATCGTGCCATTTATCCTCCTTATAGAGTTTTTGTAATTGAGTATTGATATTGTCTTTTTATTATCATCTTATCCTCCTTATGGAGTTGAGATATCATTGACATGTTATATTATTATTTTGTGAGATATGGATAGATAGTATTGTTGACCTAGATAGCATTCTACTATCGATGCTGCGGCGTAGGCTGGACATACCTACGTACTCATGTCCGATCATCCGGGTGTGGGTCATGACAAACGGTGATGTTGGTATGTCTCCCTGTCCAGTAATTAAAGATGTTTTCTTGTTACTGAGTTAAAACATAACCTTCTTAGCATTAGTCACTTAGCTGATCTTTGTTATGGTATAAATTTTGCAAAATATAAATTCTTTATAATTGATGGATCAACTGGTAAAACAATTTTTGAAGGAATAAGGGAAGACAATATTTACGTATTTTAACTTTCAGAAGATATTAATCATGCAGGTAAATGCCTATAAGCCAACAAAGAAGAAAGCTGGCTATGGCATATTGCATCTAGGACACGCCAATATGCACACAATTACAAGACTATCTACTAAAATGCTGGAGAGAGGCTTACCATAAATCATTTTCAAGAAGGATATGGTATGTAGTGAATGTGAAAAGAACAATACTACAAAATCCTCCTTTAAACGTATTAACATTGTAAGTACTTCTCGACCTTTACAGCTTATTCATATGGATTTATTTGGACCCCATAGAATCGCCAGTCTTGGCGGTAAATTATATGCCTTTGTGATTGTTGATAATTTCTTAAGATTTACATGGGTTTTGTTTCTTGCAAATAAAAGTGATACATTTTCTGAATTTGTAAAATTTTGCAAAAAGGTACAAAACGAAAAAGGCTTCATGATTACTCGAATCTAATATGATCATGGTGGCGAATTCAAAAATACTGATTTTTAAAACTTTTGTGATTCAAATAGTTTTTCTCAAGAATTTTCATATCCTAGAACTCTCCAATAAAATGGTGTTGTTAAGCGGAAGAATAGAACTCTAGACCAGATGGCTAGAGTAATGCTTAATCAATTTAGCCTTCCAAAATATTTTTTGGTTGAAGCTGTAAATACAGCGTATTATATCTTAAATAGGGTTCTGATTCGACCTAAATCGAAAAAGATTCCCTATGAATTATGGTTTGGTAGAATTATCACTACCATATTTTCTAGGAAAGGATATTTTGGTTATTTTATAATTAATCAAATATTATGCATGTTGAATATTTATTTATTGTATTATTTATTTATTGTATTATTTATTTATCGTTAGATGTTAGATTTTATTTTGGACTTGTGTTGGTGGACCTAACTAGTTTAGATTAGATCCATGGATGAATTAATTAGTTAAACCAATTAGACTAGAACCTTCCCTTCTTAATTAATTTCTTCATGACAAGCCCCAAGGGGTATTGTGGACATTTTATAGTAGCTTAGAGGAGGGGTTAGTGGCCGGCCATAAAGGGGGAGAGTCTATTTCTCTCTTTTTATTTTTTATTCCAAATTTAGATCTAGAAATTTTTCTTTTCAAATTCCATCATTCCTACACCAATCCCTACCCTAATTTCTTTCTAATTTCTTCTCTACTCATCATTGGAGGCTATTAGAACAAGGAGGAAGCAAGGATCTACAAGTTGAAGGCTCTTGACACTCAATTTAGGATTTTTATTGGGAATCCATCTCCCAATAGGTATAATTCAGTTTTTCTCCTCTAATTAGACTCTAAATCTATAATTTAATCATTAGGAACCCTCCCATGTACTAAGGCTACCCATAGGAAGTGGAATTAGGTTCATAGGAGGCCTATGGAAAAAGTTATGTGGTATTTTGTGTCAAATTTGGTAGAATTTCGAGATTAGCACATCTTATGGTTGTCAATAGTTTAATTAGACCAAATTGATGTGTTTGATTGTGTTTGACTAGTGTCGTATCCACAATTGGATACGTGTAGGCCGTATCCCGATAATTTGGCGATACAAAATAATTTGGGGGTTTTCTTCCGACACGGGGTCTGAGCATGTCATATTTTGACACAGACACATAGTTGAGTAGCTAACTCTTCGTGTTGTTCGTAATTGTGATTCTAGACTTGCTCGTGTCCTTTGGGATATGTTTGGTGGTGTGGTGGACTCGTATTGAAAGTGTATCATAGAATGAGTGTGATACGGGTGCAGTGCACTCCACATGTTTGATACTTTGCATTCTAATTCAATTTACCTTGGTCATATCTATTAGAGTATTATAATTATAATTGTTATATGATAAAGTTATATGTATGTTCTATTATAATTGTGATGTATTGGTGGTCATTGGAGAGTAGGAGAGTTCATGTGCATCATTAGTGTAGGTATATATATATATATATATATATATATATATATGTGTGTGTGTGTGTGTGTGTGTGTATATGTGCATGTAAGCTAGGGGGACAATAAGCAGGCCAAAAAATAGCAGCAAAAGCAGCAGCTGAAGCAGCAGCAGCGATAAGCAGTGAGCAGCAGCGATAAGCAGCAGCAGTAGTTAAGGTAATGTGGGAGTGTAGTTTCAGGTGTGTAGGTGTTCAGATGTTATTGTATCATATGTTAGAAGCCTAAGTAAGTATCAGCCATGGGGCAGTACATGTATGAATTAGTTTTGAGTTTAGCAAAAGATATGGGATACTATACCAAGGTAATATTAATAACAAGTGTTAGTTAGAGTAATAAAGATAGTTTGGGGTATTAGACATCCTTGAGTTTAGTTGAGTTAGATAAGTATTAGTGTGTCTCTGCTAAGGGTGATTGTTAGAGTTAAGTATAGATTATGAGTGGTTGAGAGTATTAAGTAGGATGTTATAATGTGATATTAGAAATGGTGATTAGGTAACTAAGGTGTTAGTGTTTTAGCTAAGGTATTAGTATTTATACACATAGAGTGTATATATAGTTATATCTAATGACTAGATATATGACCAATGTATTGGGTATTACCTTCAGATTTTAGTCAAGGTATCATAGGGTATGGGTATTGAATATCCAAAGGGGTATGTTAGTATGTTAGTTTAGTATAGTATTGTTATAAGTTTAAGTGCATAGTGAGGTATGTATGGTTAGTTAGTTAGTTAATGTTAGATATTGGATTACTTTGAGATACCAAGGTAATGTCAAGGTATTGGTTTATACTCAAGGTATTGAGTTTGTATATCAAGATGGGTGTGTAGGTGGTGTGATACCACTTTTGGCTCAAAGTCAAGGTATCCACTTAGCATTAGTTTGGCTAGGAGTAATATCTTGTCTTGTATATATATTATAGTATTTTCATATCTAATAACTTACGTATCTTATGATACAGTATTGTGTTGGTATCCTAGTAGCCTAAGCATAGCTAGTATAGCCTAGTTACATAGTATATGGACCCAATATTCTAGAGATTGACTCATACAACCTAGAAATATCTAATTTGACCAAGTTTGACTAGTTTGACCTAGAGATGACCTAGTTTGACTATTTCGACTTATAAATGGCTTTATGACCTAGAATTGAACTAGTTTAACTTATTTTTATTCCAAAACCTTGTATTGATGCAATATTTTATATATAGGTCTGTGACACCAATTCGGATACCGTTTCGCATTATTTGCTCTAGACCACAAGCGAGTACATTCTCTGATAGTTTTCATTATTTGATTACTACTATAATTCAAGTATTTAGAAATATTACTTATGATTCTTGACACGATGGTACACGGATTGGTATTGTTATTGGATCGTTAGTCGTGAGATGTTAACTTGATTATCGAGATGGTATCGAATACTGCTCCTTGTTGGTATGGATAACATTAGATATTATAGGTTAAACATTGGATACATTGGCTAGTAACGTATCATAATTTGATCCATCGTATCAGTCAGGACGGAGAAAATACTAATTAAATATGTGATCAAGAACTATCGGCTAGTAGTATAATCATTGGCTACTAACTAATCATATACTTCACATATGGTTGAGTTAGCTTCTTTGTGTAATCATTGAATATCCCAAGCCGATCACATATTTAGTTAGTATCTCAAACACATGGTATATTGTAGATTCTATTTTCAGTTCATAGATTACCCTATTCTATTTCTGACATTATAGTTCATCTCCTTCATTCTTGTACGCATATATATATATATATATATATATATATATATATATATATATATATATATATTTATTTATTGCTAGTTTTGCATGTTCCTTCATTGTTCTTAGATTATCAGTTATATTTTCATCGTATATAGCATCCCCTATTTTACTATTTTATAGTTTTTGTCAAATAATTGGAACTGTCATTGGGTTGTACTTCGCTCCATTCCTGACTGGATAATATTTTTCAGAGAATCCGGGAGATTGGTGTCCGATGTACTACAGACCTCGACCTATAGATGGTGCAAACATGGACCCACTAGTTCTGGAGTGACTGCCGGGAGATCTAGCCAGAATCACTAGTTGTCATAATTAGTTTTCTTTAGCATTTTGGTACTAAATTTGTTTTTGGCGTATATTTGAGACTTGGATATTATTTATATTTGTTGTTGTTATATTTAGACTGCATAGTTACGTTAGGCTTCTTTGATATCTTATCATGCTATAGATTTGTGATTGAGTATTGTATTGCATTAAGTATATTGTCCTCCTTCTTGGAGTTGAGATATTATTGGCAGATTATACATTATTGTGAGATGATTAGATAGTATAGTCTACATAGACAGTATTTTACCACCAATGTTGTGGCATAGGCTAGATGTATCCATGTACTCGTGCCCTTTCACCGGGTGCGGCTCGTGATAAGAACTCCATCTGTTAGCTATTTCAAAGTTTTTGTTTGTAGATGTTGTATTCTTAATACCAAAAATAACTTAGGTAAGTTTAATGCTAAAGCTTATGAGGGTATCTTTGTAGGATATACTGCCAAAAGTAAGGGATATAAAGTTTTTAATAAACGTTCTTTGATTATTGAAGAATTTATTAACGTTACTTTTGATGAGTTAAATTGTCAAGCAGTACATGACAGTGACGATGAAGACGTAATCATTAGCAAAGCACCAGCAGAAACTGCACCCAGTACCAACTACCTGGAAAGTCTGCCAAAGAAAATAAGATTCATGATTGACCACCCAAAAATCTGGTAATAGGTGATATAACCAAATGTGTAAGTACTTGCTCTTCTACTAGAGATATAGCTGCTAGTGTTGCATTCATTTCTCAAGTAGAACCAAAAAATATAGAAGAAGTTTTTCATGATGAATTTTGAATTTCTGCTATGCATGAGGAATTGAACCAATTTGAACGGAATTAAGTTTGGGAACTTGTTCCCAAACCTAGTGATCACCCGATCATTGGTACTAGATGGATATTTTGAAATAAACTTAATGATAATGGTTTAGTCACTCGTAATAAGGCTTGACTTGTAGCTCAAGGTTATAACCAAGAAGAAGGTATTGACTACGACGAGACGTATGCCCCAGTTGTGGGACTCGAATCCATTCGCATGTTATATGCTTTTACTTGTTTTTATGATTTCAAACTATTTCCAATGGATGTAAAAAGTTCATTTTTAAATGGTTTTATAAATGAAAAGGTTTATGTCGCACAACCACCTAGTTTTGAAGATTTTAAACTCCTTAATCACGTTTTCAAGCTACATAAAGTTCTCTATGGACTCAAAAAGCCCCTCGTGCTTGGTATGAGCGCCTTAGTTCTTTTCTACTTAAAAATAGTTTTTCAAAATGAAAGGTGGATACGACACTGTTTATTAAATTATTAGCTAATGATCTCCTATTAGTACAAATTTACGTTGATGATATTATTTTTGGTTCAACTAATAAGATTTTATGCAAAGAATTTGCTAAGTGTATGCAGAATGAATTCGAAATGAGTATAATGAAAGAGCTAAACTTCTTCCTAGGACTTCAAATCAAACAGAATTCACAAGGGACATTCATCAACCAAGCTAAGTACACTAACAACTTATTCAAGAAGTTTGACATAGAAAATATAAAACCAATTGGGACTTCTATGGTAACTTCTACCAAGCTTGACATTGATGAACATGGCAAACCAGTTGACACACGTAAGTATCGAGGTATGATTTGTAGTCTACTTTATTTAACTACTAGTCGTCCTGATATAATGTATAGTGTTTGCTTAAGTATAAGATTCCAAGCGAATACTAAGGAATCACATTTAAGCGCAGATAAGTATATTTTTCGATACCTTAAAGGCACTTAGATTGTGGGCTTATGGTATCCCATAATCATAACATTTAACCTTACTGGTTATCCGGATGTTGATTTTGCCGGATGCAAAGTTGATCGAAAAAGTACCAGCTGCACGTGTCATTTTCTAGGAAAAGTTTTAGTCTCATGGTTTAGCACGAAATAAAATTTTGTAGCATTGTCAACTACTGAGGCTGAGTATATCATCGCAGGACGTTATTGTGCTCAAATTTTATGGATGAAGCAAATCCTTGAAGACTACAATCTTCTCTACACCAAGATCCCTATATACTGTGATAACACTAGCACGATTAATCTTACCAAGAACCCCATATGTCACTCACATACCAAACATATTAAGATTAGACACCATATTTTTAGAGATCATCAAGCTCACAGTGATATATGTCTTGAATTTGTTGACACAAAACATCAATTAGCTGATATATTTAATAAACCATTAGCAGAAGATCATTTCAACTTTATACGTCATGAATTAGGAATTTTGGATATCAATAATATATAATTAATATAATTTTTCCTAAATCTTGATCCTATATGTAAAAATTATTTTAGAGACAAGCCAAAAGGGTCATTATATAAAAAAGGCATAAAAGCCTAAGCGACACGGTACTTAAGCGTCTTTGGACCACTGCTAGCTGGAATACGACCCCTACAGCTAATCTGAGATGATCAATACATAACAGAAAAAAGATTTATTAAATATTGTTAGCCATTATTGTTGAAATTCATAAATTACTAATTTATTGATTTAAAAAGTTGGCTTGTATCTAAAAGAAAGTGAACCATAACTTAAACTAAAGTTGAAACATCAAAACTCCACTAAACTTCGGACAGAACTCGGTCCGAGTTCGATCGGCCTCACTTTTTTAAGTTGTGGTCTCCATTCTCTCTTATATACACATTATTTATCTTCCCAATCGGTTCCAGCACCTTCTAACGGCCAAAAACCCTCCAAAACCCAAATTTTTCAAAACCTAACCCCTTTGGATCTTCCTCCTCATGTGGTTTCAAGAGCTAGAAATTTAGATTTTGGTTCTATTCATCATTCTCTACCATTGTTCATCATTTGATTGAAGGTATAACTCATATTTCTCCTTCTTACAATTATTTTCCATAGCTCCCAAATTGTTTAAGAAGAGGAAAATATGAGAAGTCTCATCTTCCAATCAGGATGATGTTTCTCAATCTCTATTTAGTCAAGCCTTGCCAGACGACGGAGAATTTAATAGATTATTTTTTGCTTTATTAGATTAATCCATTGAATAGTTCAACGACTTTGTCGACCGCACCGTCTGTGCTGGCGGTCCCATTAATATCACTGTGTTTCCTAATTATTTGGACTCTTTTCATGCATTAGAATTAGATGACATAGTGACTACTAGATTTCCAATACTTATTAATATTGTTCGCATATTTTACTGCAATATGTCCTCAGTTGATGATTATGTTAAATCTCGTGCTGCTGGGATAGATATTGAATTTGATGCTGAATACTTAATAGAAATTCTTCACATTTCCAACGAAGAAGAACCCCTAGTACCTATCACATCTTTCAAATTCACAGACGATATGACTCTAGACTCTTTTAAGGACTATATTTGTTTACCCAATCCCCGTCCTCGTGGTCAACTTAAGGCCAAATACTTGAACAGATGGTTCTATGACTTACATCGTATTATCTTTTTAACCATTCTACCTAAACAGACCTCCACTGATGAAATTACAAACCTAGAGCTATGTGATATGTATCACATCCAATTTGGAGTTAAATTTAGCTTTCCAAAGACTATGATTCAGATGATGATCCGTTTCTGTAAGAACAAGTGTAACCTTGTGTACAGTATGTACTTGCATATTATCTTTGAGCATTTCTAAATCTCTTTTGAGGATTTCACATATCTTGCCAAGCCAGCATATCTCTTTGCTGCTCGATGTTCTGGCCATGTTCCTCTAGCTGTACCACCTTATCCTCCACTTGCTACTGACACACCTCACCCTGACCCTGCTACTGCTCCCGAGCTACCTGCCTCATTGGACGAGCTCCAAACTTTGATGTGAGATCATATTAGAGTTGAGGATGAGCGTCACAGACTAGTGCTTAAGCATCATGCTTTTGAGGATGTCCGTCATAGATAGACTGACTATCGGACCACTCTATGTTTCCAGGCGATATCCAACTCCTTGGCGGACAAGCAGTACTCCATCTCTCAGATCCCTGGTGGACCATATCCTACGGTTCGTGGTCCTTCACGAGATGAATATCGGGTAGTTGACCCATTTGTCAAGCCTTACTTGGATCCAACTGCTGCCTTCTATGATCCCAACCGATCTACTGAGACTGGAGATACGATGACTGAAGATGACTAGTGATGCAGATCCTTATGCTATCTTTTTAGTTATATGAGCTATTTGCATTGCTCTAGTTTATTATATTTTGCATATTTATCTTATGTTGATGTAGCACCTTTAGTTTATGTAGTAGTTTGAGACTTCATTTTAGGTTTAAAACTGCTTCTGAAATATTTATTATGCTCCTACTACGAATATTTCTGCAACTGTAAAATGCAATTTTAATGCTTATTTAGTGCTTGTTTAATGCAATATCTATGTTACTTCACTCTTGTTATTTTTTTGACATCTACGCTATAATTATGGGAGAGCTTTCCCTATTTTGATCAAATAACAATGGGAGAGTAATATTGATATCATCTCAGCATTTAAGCTTTCAGCAAAAGAAGTACTACCACATTCAAATTTTGAGTTTCATTCTATGTTATATCTGTCAGAGTTAGTCAATTATCAAAATGGGGGAGATTTTTGGCTCATTGGTCATGGTCGAACCTTATTTCGATAGTCATCTAAACTTAGACTTGATATAACCTACGAGAACCAACGATACGAACGTACTTCGGCTACAACTACAATTTCAGAGAATGGGAATGTGGCTTGTTTTCAGTATCGAGTCATGTAATTTTCTATTTATCGAGTATAGAAAAATATGTAAATCGAGTCGCACTTGGCATTTAGAGGATACCCGACATATTTTCTAAACCCAGATTATTTTTAGCCAAAATATTTTTGATTTTTGAAAATAACCTAACCTATTTTTCCAAAACCAAGTTAGCCCAAACCAATCCAACCCATTCTAATTCTGACTGGATTTTTGGAAAATAAACTCGGTGCGAACTCGGTGCGGTGCGAGTTCGGCCCCAACTTGGTTCCCAAACACAGTAAACCCTTACAACCAGTTCTTCCTACAGACTCGGCTCCAATATTCAAAAATTTGAACGTTTGGCATCCGAATTTTCCCCAAACTCGGTTTGCAAAAGCACTATAAATAGAGAAGGAATTCACCATTCTTACTCACTCAATTCACTTTCATTTCTCTTCTCTATTACCTCAGTACAAGAGCCTTTACACTTTCCAATCCTAAGCTTTCTACGACTCCTAAGCCTTAAATGCCAGTGCGATCTTGGTTAGAAGTTTTCAAGAGTGTAAAAAGAGCTTGTCAAGAAGTTCAACACTTTGATAAGTATTCGAGCCCTTCGGATCAAAGTTCGTGTCTGTACGAAGTTGCAATCCTTCGGATCAAAGCTTGTGTTTCACTTGATAGTGGATTTCAACTCTGAGCTACAGTTCTCGGGATTAGACTAGTCCTCTCATAGGAAAACCAGTATATATTGTTGTGTTTGCGACTGCTGATCCCTCTATTTCTCTCTATTTACTTACTCTCATTTTATATTTAGATTGTTAGCAAACTATGTTAATTTTTATTGGGTGATTTTTTATTCTATTGTATATACACGCACTCTATTCATCCCACCTATAGAGGTGCTTATTCGATCCTATAGTATAGATATAAACTAATCATCTAAGCTAGACTTGGATGCAACTAATGGTGTTTGTCGAGTTAATGGGTTCATATTACCACATATGTATCGACTTAGTTGCTAGCAGACTACCATATTTTTGTGGGATATTCTCATATCTCCATGACCTTGACATACACATGACAGGTTATGATATTAATGATAGGACACAGACCATGGTATCCGACTGGTCATCGATACATATGGGACGTGTAACGGTTAGAAACATAATTGTTATAATTAAGGTATTATAGACTCAAGTAGTTACAAAACTAGACTTGTTATGAATATGAGTTGGTCAGTATAGGATTATAGGGGAGGAGAACTACAATGCATTTGGGATAGCCAAATTAGTATACCAAAATCTCTGAATGGAACTATGGGGTTTGATTAGTTATGCAGATGCCCTCTGATGTTCATGGATTATTATGGATGGTACAAATGACTGTTGATAGTATATGTACACCATTAGCCTTGCGCTATGTGGATTAGTTGAGTTAGCTTGAATCCCACCCCATGCGTACAAAAGTTGTCCTCTAAATTGCACATTTAGGCGGTTAGAAATACCCTGGAATAATTTATTATTTTAGTTTAGTTTATACAACATGTATATTACGTATCTTGATACTTCCCTCGAAGGGCCTGATTTTCTTTCAGATTTGCAGTGTTGATTATCGTTGAGTTCTTCTGGAGCTACTAATGAGTATCGTCTTGGTATGCAGATATTGTGATTAGGTACTTGTATTATATCTTCTGTAACTACAAATACTTATTTTTATTTCTTATTTATCTATTTTTATAGCCTAGTATTTGTAGACTCATATTATTTATTTTGAGTCTATTCGGACAAGTGTTGTATGGGGTACACACCATGATACATGTTGCTCATTCTTATATTTTATATGATTATAGATTAAGACAGAGATATATTTATTGTGCTATCTAGATAGTGACCTTTACTGAACAACTTATATGTATTTAAGTGGGACTGGAGTCAACTTGATACGTAGCTGGCCATTGCTACTTGACCTTGTCCCGCGTATTTTGGGACTAGGATGTGATAATTATATTGATCGGTATAGGGATTGAGATGAGACATAGTGGGAACTGACTAAGTCAATTTACGTCATTTTTTAGGAATGTTGATTTTATTGTCACTCCCTAACGACGGAAAGAATGTCTCATCAATGTGACAATTTATAAAACTTGTGGTAAAGAGATCGCCTGTCAAGAGGTCTAAAAGGCGAATGATTGATAGTGAATCATAACCGAGATAGACTCTCATATTCTCTAAGGGCCAATTTGGTACATTGCGGTGGCGTAACTGGCACGTTGGTTGCACATCCAAAATGCATTAATATGCAACTTCATGTTTGTATCCATTTTCCATAACAATTTTTTTACTAACTTTAATTTACAAAAACTTGAAAATTGCTTTTGAATGCAAAGAATCCTTATACAAAAGAAATTCTAAGTACAAACAATGAAAATAAAATCCAGGGAAGTAAAAAGATGGAAGTCCAATATGCATGTGGACACTTTATTCCGTTGACTATCCGAGACAAAGATGGAAAAACTTCCTTATTCTCGAACTCATGAACACTGGAGAGAAGAGTTTGGTAGAAAGTAGGCTCAAGAGCCAATCTTTCAATCCTTTAAAACATCATAAATCCTGAGGTATTTATAGCCATCAACACTGTAATGACTGACTTCTGGGATTCTATACAGGAAATAGGAAAAACACAATATTTTTACCACTCTATGGACGAAACTGAGCAAAATACACTACTTTTACCTCTATACGCGAGAAAACACTGCTATGCATGAAGAACTAACGCATTTACTATGCATGTGGAACATATCTAAACGCTTGTGCCGATTGTAGAGAGCATGACATGTGTCATTGTTAAGAGGAATAAATTTAATTTCTTTAATATGGTGGCTGTCTTTTCAAACTTCAAACGTGCGCCATAATCTGCTCATTTAATGTGCGTGATCTCCTTGGATTTTGAAATATTTCTAACAATTGTTTATTGGCAGAGAGGAAATAATGTGCCATATGCGTAAAAATTTGGCCGTAATCTGCACTAGAAATGGAGAGTTGGCAGCATACACAGATAACCACGTGACCATGCTCTGTAGTAAATTAATAAAAACTATCATTATACTGATGTCAGCACTGATAGTACCTCATTTTTCGTAACCGTCGTACATTAAAAAGCATGGAAAGATGTGTTGACGTCAAGTACCTCTTTAATGCTCTAAAACATTAAATACAAAGATTTGAAATGAATTGCCTTTTTCCACGCTGGCATAGACACCAATTTAGTATAGGGAGTTGTTTTATTGAACATAGCTTGTCATAGAGTGCTATTTGTCTGTGTAGAGGGCTTCAGAACACTGATTCTTTTAATCTGTTTGAACCATTTTGACTCTGTGCAGTTGGATTTCTAGGCTTTTGATAAGGGCACCACACATATTACTTGGGGCTAGCCCAATATAAATTTTCTCAAAATTAAAAGTTTGCCACTCTTAAAGTTACTTGGGGCTAGCCCACACCAAGCTATATAAGTGAACAAATTTTCTATTTTAGGCATTTCACCCTCACTTGAAGAAATTCTCATTCTCCAAGTCTACACCTAAATTTGGAAATTGATAGTTGTGGTCCCAAGTGGAAGATAATTTTGCTTTGGTGATTGTCCAACGAATATTCTTCCGGTATGTCTTCGACAACATACGATGAATAAGTTTTGCGATTGTCAGAAAAAAATTTAGTTTTTTTTATATTGTAGGAACAATGCATGAAAATATCTTCGATGACGAAGTCGGATCATACAATCCATTAAATATACACTCTGGACGTTCCGAAGAACATGTCGGTTGTTCCGAAGCACGTACGGTACGTAAAATGACAACCCTAATTCAACAGTCATCGTGTAAGGACTGTATAAAATTAGACAGTCCTATATAAATATAGGATTGTCAATAATTCGACAGTGCTATATAAATACAGGACTGTCAGAATTTTGACAGTCCTATATAAAAGTAGGACTGTCATAATTTTGACAGTCCTATATACAAATAGGACTGTCAAAATAGTGACAGTCCTGGATCTTAACGACTAAATTATTTGAAGTACCAAGTTATTAATTTTTATATTATTTTATATTGGTTATAGGACCAACCTTGTACAGATGTTGTGGTACATCCTGCTATTGGGGTTGAGGTGGATGATATATTCTCAACGGATATTTAATTTGTAACCCAGGAAGAAGCATTAGATTAGTACAGAAAAGTTGGAAGACGACATAACATAGTAATTGTTATTGCAAGATCCATCGAATCTTGGCCAGGCCAAAAATATGTAGAGCTAGGGTGCGAAAGAGGAGGTGTGTTATGGAGCATTATAAAAAAAGGGTATTGTTGAAAAAAAAATCCCTAAGAAAAACGTTGGGACGAGAAAATATAGTTGTCCATTGAAGGTGTTGATTATAAAATTAGAAGATATAAAGTAGATAATCGAAGTTAAGAATGGAAGACACAATCATCCTATTCCAGGGACACTAATGGGTCATACCTACGTGGCACGGTTGAAGGAGGATGAGAGAAAGTTGGTTGAAGAATTATTCCTTTCCGGAGTTGCACCGAAACAAATTTATTCTGCCGTGCGACAAAAAAAAAGATAGGAACAAGTCTACCATGAGGACGATCTATAATAGTTTGGCCAGAGCGAAATATAATAGTATAAACGGAAGAATGGCGATGCAGCAAGTATTGAAGTTGCTTGGGGAGCATCACTACGTGGAGTAGCATAGAAGACATCCACAAACTGATGAACTCCTTTTGTTGTTTTGGGCTCATCCTGATTGCAAACACTTGGCTCGGTCCTTCGCAGACGTGTTGATCCTTGATTGTACATATAAGACCAACAAGTTCAAGATGTCTCTTTTTTACGTTGTTGGGTTTACGTCTACGGGAAAAACATTTACAGTCACTTTTTGTTTTATGAAGAGTGAGACAGTAGAGGATTACACATGGGCATTGAGGAAACTACAATCCCTTTACATAGGTTACAAAGAGCCCTCTATTTTTGTTACCGACAGAGAATATGCACTGATAAATGCTATAGATATTGTATTTCCTCATGCGCATAGACTACTATGCACTTGGCATATAAATCAAAATATCCAAGCTCAATGCAAGAGAAAATTTAAAAATGTGGACGGTAAAATCGATATGCTTCGCTTCGAAGAATTCTACAGTGATTGGAGTCTTGTATGACGAGCAAGTACTACAGATAGCTATAACACAGCATGGTACATGTTCCAACAAAAGTGGGATACGAGTAACCCGACATGCATATCTTATATCAAAGATACTTGGCTAGAACCACATAAAGAGCAATTCGTCTTAGCATGGACGAACATGGTGAAGCATTATGGCACAATCACTACGAACCGGGTCGAAGAATTACACTCAAGTTTAAAAAGATATCTACGGTCATCGGTCGGTAATTTTATCTCTGTTTGGCAATCGATTCATTTGATAATTATTTCCACGGTGAACGAGATTGTAGCATCATTTGAGATGAGCCTCAATATTGCAAAGCATGAATACAAGCATGAACACCTCTTGGATGGTTTAATCCATGTAGTATCTCACAAGGCCTTGGGCTTATTGTTTGAGGAGATTGGTAGGTCAAAGTCGGTTGGTTATGATCCCGAGGTTTACGGTTGTTCATATCGACATTCACTCGGACTTTCTTGTGTACATGAGATTAACGAATATCGTCGTGAATCTATACCTATTCCAATAGATGTTGTTGATCAACGTTGGAGACAACTGTCGATAATGCCGATGGTGGAAGTTCAAGATGATTTCTTTTCTTTGCCACAAGTAAAACTCCTGCACGCAAGGTGGTGTTTCATATCGGAACCGGAGAGAAGATCCATTGAGGTTAAAATCCAAGAAATTGTAGTCCCAACAACAACTCGATTGCAAAAGCCATATGTTGTTTGAACTCCTAAGGGAAGACCACACTCAAGAAAGAGTAGAGCAAAAAAGAAGGAGAAGGAGTCAACTAAAAGAAATCCATCCTTGTTTGAACATATTGAACGCAGTTTGGAGGCAAAGTCCATAATCGAAAGGGTGGTATTTCCGCAGAGAAAGAGTAAGCTTACTATTCGAAGGGGGGAGAAACAAAAAACAAACGATACAGTCACGGTGGAGGGTTTGGATAACTTTTCTGATTCATATAGTCTATATATTGAAAATTTTCTACCTGAGATACGGGATTTTATTTGGTCTATTGTCGATGTTCCTAAGGATGGCCATTGTGGATATCATGCACTAGCAAGACAACTAGGCTATTAAGTTGAAGCATGATGGAGACATGTTAGGGAAGAGTTATACTAGGAGTTGGAGTCTCGACTACCCTTCTATAGGCAGATACTCGGCGAAGAAATTGTTGGAGATTTGTTGGCAAGCTTACCTTGTACGAAAACAGTTACCGAACCAGACCATTACATGGATGTCCCGTCTGCTGCTTACGTATTCTCTAATAGGTATAAGATACCTATTATAATTATCTCACAAGGCATTAACAATAATTTTTTTCCAATGTGTGCTCCCCCGGCCGAACACGGAGTATCCAATCTATGTTGATAGGGCTTGTCGGACAACACTTCGTCATCCCAAGGTTGATCAGTCATTCTCCTATTCCGCCACCTTCTACGCTTTGGTATAAACATGTACCAGAGGAAGCGATCGCATGGACGATGTAATCACCCGTATTTTTTAAATTTAAAAATAAATTTTTAAAATTTTTTAGAATTTTTCTGTAATTTTTAACCAATTAAAACCAAGGTATTTTGAAATTAAATAAATTTTAAATAATTTTAATAAATATTAAAATATTATGAAAATAATAATTTTAGGTGTAAAATAAAAATTTAGACATAGGGTAATTTTCCTGGAATTTATTGGACCCCGAAAATATTTTTAAAGACCTAAAAACTAAGTTATTTAATAAACCAATAAAAACCGAAATAAACCCGATTTATTTTTGAACCAAACCAACCGGTTTAACCAAACCAACTTAAACCGAACCCTGTCTAAACCAACCCTAGCGGGTCGGATCCGGGCCCGTTAGCCGACCCGACCCGCTAACCCAATACCCATATCATTGCATATCAGATTGGGTCGGATCCGAATCCCACAACCCGACCCGACCCGACCTGACCCAATTCATTAGGGATACAGTAACAGTCAGCAGCCCCCGACTCTGGCGATTTGGCTCTGCCGCCCTCCGCCGTAACCCGTCGACTTCCCCTCTTCGCCTGCCGCCGCCTCCCCGACGACTTCTGTAACCTCCGGCAGCCGCTTCGCCTCCCCCAACCGCTCCGCCTCCCCTCCGCCAGAACGCCCGACCATTCTCCTCCCCATCTTCGGCCTATTTGAACCAGTCTCCTCTTCCTCCATCACTCATCCCCACTGTCGCCACCATACCCCGGCCGCCCGTCGTCTCCCAAACCACCAAAACCACCACCGTAAGCCTCCAGCTCCACCGCATCCCGCTGTTGGCCATTCCTCTCCACCTGCTACCGAGACAGACGACCCCGACTCTGCCTCTCCGCCCTCTGCCGAGACCGACGACCTCTCTCCACCACAAAAGCCATAGCAGCCTCGGCCGCCACCAGCGTCGCCTCCACCAGCTCCGGCCGCCTCCAACTCCGGCGAGAAACCCTAGCCCTAGCTGCCTCGCGGATCGTATTTTTCAGCCCTCTTCGGAGCCCTGTTCAGGTAGCTGTTTCTCTCTTCACGCTGCCCTATTTTTTGTTTTGTCTACTGTGACGCGTAGACTGTGTGACCCTCTCAATACCCGTATAACTCGCTCGGTGTGTCGCATCCTGTGGCGATCGCAAACTGTGACCCAAAATCAAGAAAATATTTACCCTATTTTTCCTCAAAACTGAGTGTGCCCCGCTAAACGGGACAACTTGGTCATGTGCCGACTTCACCGAAAGGTGAGCGCCATTAATACGGACGTGTGGGATTTCACGGAAGTTGATTTGGATGTGCGTACATACCGGAATCAACGCGTATCCTTCGACAATACCCCGTATCGGCTGTAACGCCCGCAACCGTACGGTGCATTACGCTGAGTCGGATTGAATGAAACAAATGCTGGTTATATTTGATTTATTGGATTTTGGGAAGAAGTATTGATTGAGTTGTTTCAATGTGCAGATGGCTAGCGGGTTCGATGGAAATCAGGTGTTCGTTCAGAGCAGTACTGAGATAGCTGGGTTGGAATAATAATGCCATCTTCCTTAGTCCGATCGGTCGGATGATTTGTAGAGCACGGTCTGCTCGCACGGTCATACCAGTTGAGTAGATCGTGCTTGCATCGGACCACGGGTTCAAGAAATTGGCCGTATCGGCAGGACAGGATGCTTAACGGGATCAAACATTGTGAGTGGGCTCTTTTCCTTCTCCTCTACTCCTTCATGCCTAATAATATGGAAAACACGTAAAGGCTTGAACACTTGGGCTAAAACATTAAGAATCACTACACTGAGGCGTCCATAGAGTGTACGTTATTGGCTTGGTAGGATTATAGCTTGAAATGATTTACGCGCTGGATAGTTGGAGCGATAGTTGGATTGTACATTTGAGACAGTCGGTTGGATAATTGGGATTATGCTTGGACGGTTGGAATTATACAAGTTGGAATGATACAATGAGGCAATCGAGAATATCGGGAATTCGGGCGAGCGAGCGTGCATCCGTGCACGAGTATCACTTGGTCGCTTTGTCATACAAAGCGAGAAGTTGTGGTTAGAAACCGAACAACTGCATCGGCGAGGGTATTGTGCCGCTTGATGGGGCATCGTGCCATGAATGGGGCATTGTGCCACTGAAACGGCATTGTGCCATGGGATTGCTTTGAGCAAGGGTGTTGCACCATTTGAAATACTGTGTTGAGAAGAGGCATTATGCCTATGGAAAAAACATGAATTTGGTGCCTTGGGCTATATGTTAGAAGAATGGTTATGGATGTTTTGGTTGGATATTTGGTTGAACGAGTCTAGGATCGCTTGGTGGGGCAAGAATGTCCGATCCTCTCGTCATACCTACTTTCTGTATGTCACGGACAACCTGTGTACACAGGGTTTGACATTTCCTCGAAATGGCATTCTGGGGCACTGGGACCGTATCGATCCGGAGGGAAATATTGATTCGTGCTAGTCACGATGCATTACGGGACCTCCAGTGAGGCTTGCTACCCGGGCTGATAGGGCGCACCGTTAATGCTTGGAATATGTCCTTTATGGCTTTGCCAGTGACTTTATATAGATAAGAGTTGGCTTGCTTTTCTTTTGTTGGTTTGGCTTTTGTGTAGGCGCGGCCACCTTGCCTCGGCAAGAGTGTGCACTCGAGATTGGAATATAAACTTTGGTTGAGGATGGATATTGAGGCGAGACTGATGGTTAGATATATTATCGTGCAAGCGATGGCATTGAGTAGGACGGGTTGTATGCTAGTTTGCTTCGGGTTGGATATATATAAATGCTTGCCGATTGGTTTGAGTTGAATGCTTGCATGCTTAAACTGCTTTACAGCTTTACTTAACATGTCATCCATATGCCATGAAACAAATCTAGGATTCAAACTAGAAAGATCACCATATAACTGTTTGCATTCAATATTTTACTTAATGTCGGCTTAGGCGAGTGGGTTACCCCGCTCACCAGTACGGTTGTGTACTGACCCACGTTTGTGGGCAATATTTTGGGTACGCAGGCGTAGTGGCGCTGCTTGGAAATATGGGACAAGATGTATGAACTGTAAGTACCTTTCTGGGCTAGAGAAAAGAGCAAGAGCATTTCATCGTCTTCGTGGCATCGCCTTTATGGCATTGCCTCGGGGCACTTTATTTGGACCCTATCGTGAGCTTCGCTGCGTATTACTCAGATGTGTGCTTGGTACACAATACATGACTTCCGCTGCAACTTGGTTGTTTTAATGGTAATATTTGGTGTTTGACAATATCGCCTTGTACGAGCGCAACTCCAGGCTCGTACGGCATCACGTCCCGATTAGAACGATTGTCCCGCGGGAGAGCTGCAACGTGGTGATTCACGTTCAGCGGGGACTATTGAGCTTGCGGGAGATTGGGGCATGACAAATTGGTATCAGAGCGCCTGGTTCATTTTCTCGGACTTGGTCCTTCGCTTCATCACAAACTCTAAATAACTTCCGCTTTTCGTCTAGCTCTTGACTCTACTCGGTGCCGCATTGGATATTTCATGCAATAAGTCTATATATTGCTGGTTGTGGCTGCATATTATTCTTGGTTGCGTTGCCTTGGTTGGTTTTTGTTAGATCGCTTAGCCTCGTTAGGCGTTGTTGCATTCGTACAGCAAGTTGGGTGGCGTTGTTGCATTTGTGCAACAAGTTGTGGGCTTTCGTTGGGTTGGCTTGGCTTATCGTTCGGGGAGATTCTGATTGCCTCAATGGATTAGTTGGTTGGCATACGAGATTTGGTTATGTGGCATATTTTGAGTAGGAACATTCGATGGGAATGGATCGTTGCACGAGTTGCTCGTCTAGCGATTGTGTTGGATAGAAGTTGGAATGTTGGCTTTGGCGCATCGGTCGAGCAGGTTTGAGTTTGGCTTGGGAATATCAGGATAAGGATGCACGAGCTGCTCGTACAACAAATGTGTGGAACCATTGGGTATTGGGTTGGACTACATGGAAGACAATCGTTGCACGATTGCTCGTGTTGCGAAAGTGTCAGACGGTGAGAATAGTTGGAAGTATCGAGAATGGAACATAGCACGAGTCGCATCGCAAGATTTATGGGAATAGTTGGATAATTCAAGCATTGCCTGAGTTTTGTGTCAAACTCGAATTGGGAAAGACATGATCACGCATGAGGGATGGTCCGAACAGATTTTGGATAAGTGTGAAGAAATCGTAATGCGAGTAGCGACTTGATTCGGAGTGGTATATGGGATACCACATAGTGAGCAAGGCATTAAAAATATTTTTTGGTTGGACATCAATGGGAATTGCATGAACGGACTCGGATAACGGGAATACAAGTTGGTGGGTGCACGTCGGTTGAGTTGGAAAGAATGAAAATGGAGCAAGCGAATATTGAGTTGAGCATATCGTGAACGGACTGATGCAAATGAAAGTATCGTTGGACTTAAGAAATGGACGGGATCGAAATGAACAGTTGGGATACGCATGAGCGAAGCGATGGGTGAATCGAATAATAGCGAACACGAACTACGATTTTGGGCAACATATTTGAGCTGTTGGTTGAGCAATGAAACACGATTTGGTTTAGAGGAACAATATAATGAATTCACACAAACTTAAAAGATTTTGGATATTGCTGCTCGAGAAGTCGACTCAGGTTTAACGAAAGTAGAATTTTGGGCAAGATGGTGCAACGATGGTAAAACGGATTCTCTGGAAGATGTGGACGGATTATGGCAACAACGAAAGGCAAAGAGTATGGCGGACAGACTGTTAAAGATAGCTAAATATGGAAGCAACGTCGGAACAAATTACTGTGCTGCTCGAGTAAGTTGGACGTGCATTGTGGGATACGGCAAACGAATAAGAATTTGAGCAAGTCTTGAGTTTTGAGAGTCATTGCAAGTGGTAGTGCGAGAATCGAAAATGCAATTCAGAAATTTGATGGATTCAGGGCAGAACGAACTGATTGATGGAAGACGATTTCAACGAGCGTAGTTCTCGAACTATGGCTCGGATAGATAGCAAGACTCTAGGTGGTTAAGCGGCTCTTGGTTGACAGATCAGCAGAGGTAGTGCATGAAGTTCTCGGATTCGGAAGTTCGTTAGGATAGAATGGTTGGATTTTGATTCGGATTTCCAGATGAGATACAACATGGTTCATAGTAACTGTCCATCGTGATGATTATAATTATCGAGCGTAGCTTCGGGACAGCTGACCCTAGCGACTTGCCCGTTAGATCAGAGATTGAATATGGTAGACCCATAGAACGACCCTTGAGGTAGCGTATTTGGGAATGCGTCGAGGGCAGATGTGAGCAATGAGATTTGGCTTATCGACTGAGTATTGGATTTGAGAGATCCTTGGGATAGCCTTCAGCTGAAGAAGCAGCCGGAAGACCGAAGCGATGGTGGAAGTAGCCTAGTCAACTGATGAGATTTAGAGTCACAGATTTTTATCGATGGCATCGCCTCTGACTCATCGTGCCCTGGAAGGGAATAGCATTCATATGAATTGACGACTGTTAAACTAGCTCGTGAAGTTAAAGCAACGGCTCGTTCAGATCAAATCCTTGCGAATACTGGACGGGACAGATTTGCCTCAGATTTACAAGATGTCTCAGAACTTAGTCTGGGAAGCGTGCTCGTTCAGAAGGCAAAGGTGATATTCTATGCTTCGAGGCAGTGGAAGCAGCTCGAAGAACTATTCCATGCGCAACCTAGGAATTGTGGCGAGTGTGTCCACGTTGAAATCGTGGCGACACTATCCCTTTGGCGTGGCGGCAAGATCTTTGTGGATCACACGAACCTCAATATAGATGTTCACCCAACGAGGTATTAAGATTGAGGAAGAGGTGTTTGGTTGAGCTGATGAGAGCAAGTTGATATTTGGGTAATTCGCATAGTTGGGGTAGTATCAGTTGAGATGATCGCTCGGTGCATGAGATATAATTGGAGATGTCGCTAGTACGGATTCAGAAATAGTTGGATGGATTGAGTAGGAACACGAGCTGATTGAGTCAATGGAAAATTAACATATTTGAGAATAGTGCTCAAGCGAATATGTTGGAATAGAAATCGTGATTTGGGTCAACTGGGAGTAAAGCGAATGGATGCCTCGGACATAAAGATACCCTTGTAACTTGTCCAAATTCGCTATCGCAAAGCTCGGCTGAAATGCATGTATTTTAGGGATACCTTAAATATGTGTACGATCCAAAACTAAGCGATACGAAGAATTTATATTGAGCTGCAAGAAGGATGTGGGAATTTGGAAACTTGTACGAGCGTTCAGCAGAACGAGATGCTGAGTCAGGATCGTGAATATATGAGTCGCATAGATCAGAGTTATGGAATTGGACTAACAACACGTGATAGGAATGAGTACCAGCACGGTTCGTGGACGAACCTGATTCTAAGTGGTATATTATGTAACGCCCGCAACCACACGGTACGTTACGCTGAGTCGGATTGAATGAAACAAATGCTGGTTACATTTGATTTGTTGGATTTTGGGAAAAAGTATTGATTGAGTTGTTTCAATGTGCAGATGGCTAGTGGGTTCGATGGAAATCAGGTGTTCGTTCAGAGCAGTACTGAGATAGCTGGGTTGGAATGATAATGCCATCTTCCTTAGTCCGATCGGTCGGATGATTTGTAGAGCACGGCCAGCTCGTACGGTCATACCAGTTGAGTAGATCGCGCTTGCATCGGACCACGGATTCAAGGAATTGGCCGTATCGGCAGGACAGGATGCTTAACGGGATCAAACATTGTGAGTGGGCTCTTTCCCTTTTCCTCTACTCCTTTATGCCTAATAATATGGAAAACACGTAAAGGCTTGAACACTTGGGCTGAAACTGTCACTACCATATTTTAGGAAAAAGGGTATTTTAGTAATTTCCTATTTAAATAAATATTGTGCATGGTAAATAATTTTTGTTGTATTATTTAATTATTGTTGGATGTTATTTAATTATTTTGGACTTATTTTAGTGGACCCAACTAGTTTAGTTTGGACCCATGGACCAACATGAATTAATTAGTTAGACTTGGCCCATTTAGAAAGCCCATAGTTAAGGAGATGGATTAAATTAATTAAATGATTAGACTAGAAGCTTCCTTCCTTAATTATTTCTTCATGAGAGACCCCAAGGGGTACATTGGACATTTTACAATTGCTTGGGGGAGGGGCTATGGCCGGCCTATTAAAGAGGGGGGGAAATTTCTCTCTCCTCTCATCTCATTCCAAATCTAGATCTAGAATTCTCCCACTACCAAATTCTCTCCATTCCCAATCCAATTCCCTACCAAATTCATTCCAAATTCTTCCTAATTCACCATTAGAGAAGGAGGAAGCAAGGATCTAGAAGAAGAAAGCAAGGATCTACAAAGAGGAGCAAGGATCTACAATTTGGAAGCAAGTTCATCTCAATTGGAGGTTTCATTGGGAATCCATCTCCCAATAGGTATAATTCAGATTTTCCCATTTAAATAGCTTCTAAATCTGAGATTTAATCATGTAAAATCAACCTATATGTATGTACTACCCATAGGACTTTGTTTTGTGTTCATAGGAGACCCATGGAGAAAGTTATGGTGCTTTTTTGTGTCAATTTTGTTGGAATTCCGAATTTACATTTTGTTGTGTGTGTCAATTGATCATATAGATCAATTGGACAATGAGCTTTGTGTTTGAGGCTAGTGTCGTGTCCATATTGGGATACTTGTGGTTCATATCCCAACTATTTGGTGATACGTGTCAATTGGGGGTTTTCCTCCGACACGGGGCTTTGAACATGTCGTATTTTGACACGGACACATAGATCTACTTTTGACACTTTGAATTATTCATAAATATTATTTGTGATTTGTTTGTGTCCTTCGGGGTGCAATTAGTTGTGTGTTGGACTCGTGTCGCATGCGTATCCTAGATCTAGTGGGATACGGTGAGATACTCTACAATTGTGTGTATTTTTGCATAGATCTAATTAATTGTGGTTCAATTCTTCATTTATAATTAGTATATATATATGGATATTAAATATTTATTTTGTGTATTTATTATAGTAATTATTGTAGCATAGATCTATATTTTGGGTGTGCTAATATAATGTACAATATAATATGTAGCTTTCTTGCATGCAAATATATATGTTACTACTTGTTAAATAATATAATTTATACATAAAATATTTTATAAAATATATTTATATGTTTAATTGTGTAATTATATTATTTATAATTATTATGTAATTATTTGGATATTAATGTAAATATTTTAGGTGTGCTTCTAGCCATGTAAATTATATGTTCTTTGTTAAATATTTGAAGGTATAAGTTTATGTGTATATTAATATATATATATATGTACATTTTTGTATTAATGGTTTATATATATATATATATACTGTTTTATATATTCTGTTTATATATATATATATATTGTTTTATATATTCTGTTTTTATATATATAATTATATATATATATAACTTGTTTTAGTGACAGTGAATTAATGACAGTAAAAACTGTCATTAATTAGCCGACTAATAGCAGCCGCTGTAGCCTTCGGGCAATTAATGACAAACCTGTCATTAATTGCAGCAGCGGGAAACAGCAGCTTTTCTGCGACGCTTTTCCGCGACAGTTTAACTGTCAGCGAAAACCAAAGCAGTGGCAGTTTATTATTTGGGTTTCGGTGACAGTCCTTCGGTGACAGTCCCGACTGTCACTATTTAAACTGTTTTGATTTAATCCTATTTTATTCACTGTTTTTCAATGACGCTTTGACAGATTTAATGTATATATTATATATTATAATTGTATATATATATATATGTATATATATATGTGTTTTGTGAGGAATAATATTGTAATAATATATTATGTTATTTATACAAATGTTGGGTTGTATATATATTATTTTAGGGTATATATTAATTATATTATTAGTATACTTTGTGTGAGTTCTTTTTGAATCTAATTTGATTCCTAAATTATTGTAGTTTATCTCTATATTATTTTATAGATGTCTTGTGAGGTTGACTTTGGGTTTGACCATATTTGACTTTAGTGGACTTTAGAGTTGACCATAGTTGACTTTTGACTTAGAATTGACTTATTGACCTAGAAATTGCCTAGTTTGACTTGTTCTCTTTCCGGGACCTTGTATTAATGTGGTATTCCATATCTAGGTCTTCGAGGCACCGAGTCAGACATTTGTGAGACTGTTCATTGGACTTCAGGCGAGTACATTCTCTGATAGTTTCTCATTTATGATATCCTCTATGTTCGTTGTATCTAGTGTAGATATACATGTTCTCTTGACACTATGGTTACACGGATTGGTATATCCGGATCTCGTCATGAGATGTTATTCCTTGGTATATGGTGTATATGGTGCAAGTATTGTTTCATTGGTTATCTTGTACATGTACAGACACCGATTCTCGGGGAGACTAGCTATCTTCTTGGGGAATCTAGTGCCATAACGTACCGTGGTTGGATCTATTATACCAGTCGGGGTGGGGAGTATTTTAGTGTAGATATGTGATCATACCCTCCTTGTGTATGTCTTGTTCCTTGTGAGTGTTGATCATACACCGCACGTATAATCAGCCAGGCCATTATAATCTTGTGCAAGTTCCTAAGCCGATCACATGTTAAAGCTAGTACTCACACACTTAGTCATTAGTATTCTTGTTCTATCAGCATATTGTTCATTATTGTATTTCTTTTCAGTACTTCCTTATTGTCTATATATTTCTTGTATCTATTTATGCATCTTGTTTATCCACAGCTACTTACTGTTACATAGTTTTTATCATTATTTGAGAACTGCTGTTAGGGTTGTACTCTGCTCCTTTCCTGACTGGATATATTTTTCCAGATGACACTGAGGAGTACCCTACCTATTATGGACCCCAGGATGTTGTGGGTTTAGATTCTGAGACCCTGGCTCAAGAGGGACTTATCCCAACTGAGACAGTTGACCCTGGAGTTGTAGCTTTATAGTTTTGTAGTATTCTTTTGTACTGGATTTGTCTCCAGCATATTTCTGTATTTTTTCTTCAGACTCATTGATGTATTATTTTAGACTCATGAGTTGTATTGTGATGATTCTATTCTTATCTGATTCGTGTTCATTTCCACCTTAGTTCTGTGATTGAGTATACTATCATTATTGGTGGTTCATTATATTGTTAGATAGTTTATCTAGACAGCGTTCTACCGCCGATTCTGCGGCGTAGGCTGGGCGTTGTTTCCGACTAGTACCCTTATCCCGGGTGTGGGTCGTGACACATTTTTGGTGGTGGCCCATGCAGGTCTAGCTTCACAAGTATGTGATGTCGTGGTAGTGCGACAACTTAGTTGTACTACTGCGAGCCTGCAATAGGATATAGGATATAGGCTGAGATACTCAATCACATCTAGGAAAATTCTTTTGATTCAACTATTCTCCTTTGACGTTGATACTTGATCTCTTAAACCTGTCCTTTCCTTGATGTCTTACATCTTGTGCCATATTGATTCTCATTCCGTCTTTTTATGAGACATACTCGGAGATACTTGCGGAGGCACGCAAGGTTGAGCGGGATCTGGGTTTGAAGACCAAGAGAGACCGTGATTCTTTTCTGGGGGCCAACGGCAGTGCAGTATCTGCCAAACGTCCTCATTTCCAGTCCAGACCTTTCCAGCAGCCACAGCAGAACCAGACTCCAGCTTGAGCGCCTTTTCACCAGGCACCTCAGCAGAGGCAGTTACAGCAAGCTCTATGCAACTTCTGCAAGAAGCCCGGCCACATCTGGGAAGTTTGCAGAAAGAGGCTAGGAGTTTGTTTGTATTGTGGTACTGAAGGGCATCAATTGAGGGAGTATCCTCGTCGTGCAGTTCAGGGAGCAGCTCCAGCTCCGAGGGCACAGATGAGACCACCTGCAGCACAACCGAGGGGACCGCTTCCGACACAGCAGCAGCGTTTTGTCCAGCATCAGCAGCAGGGAGGTGCTCGGCAGGGACGAGTGTTTGCTATGACAGTCGAAGAGGAGGAACCCACCGGAGATGTCATCGCAGGTTCTATTCTTCTTGATTCTATTCCAGCTTTAGCTTTGTTTGATAGTGGTGCTTCCCATAGTTTTGTATCTGTTTCTTTTGCTCTAAAGCATGGTTTGGTAGCTGAGTCTTTGCTTAGGACTTGCAAGATCATGACCGGGGGAGGCATTATCCTGGTTAATGATATTTGCAAAGATCGGAGAGTTACTCTGGGAGGCCGGGAGTTGAGTGCGTGTCTACTTGTAATGCCACTTCCGAGCTACGACATTGTACTCGGGATGGATTGGTTGAGTAGGCACCGTGCTAGCATAGATTGTAGAGGAGGTAGAGTTTTGTTTGGTTCACCAGGAGAGCCAGAGTTCGAGTTTGCTAGAGGAGCTGCAGAGCAGGGAGAAGGCATTATTTGTGGAGCTATGGTGGAAGACAAGGAGTTGCCGCATCCGTTGATAGCAGAATTTTTGGATGTGTTTCCTGAAGAATTGCCAGGATTGCCGCCAGATCGAGATGTTGAATTTTCTATAGACTTGGTGCCAGGTGCAGAACCGATTTCGCAGCATGTCTATAGAGTAAACAACAGCGAGCTGGTCGAGTTGAAGAAGCAGGTGGACGAATTGCAGGATAAGGGGTTTATCAGATCGAGTTCTTCACCATGGGGAGCCCCGGTATTGTTTGTACCGAAGAAGGATGGATCGGTGCGCATGTGCATTGATTACAGGGCTTTGAATAATCTCACTATCAAGAATAAGTATTCTTTGCCACGGATTGATGATCTGTTTGATCAGTTGAGTGGTGCCAAGGTATTTTCTAAGATAGATTTGAGATCAGGCTACCATCAGGTGAAGGTGAAGCCGGGGGACATACCGAAGACTGCTTTTAGAACTCGGTATGGTCAGTACGAGTTTATGGTGATGCCGTTTGGTTTGACTAATGTACCGGCGGTATTTATGAACTTGATGAACAAGGTATTCCACCAGTACCTTGACAAGTTCGTGGTGGTGTTCATCGACGACATACTCATATACTCGAGGACACCGGAGGAGCATGAGGAGCATTTGAGGATTGTGTTGGATGTGCTGAGGAAGGAGAAGCTGTATGGAAAGTTGTCCAAATGTGAGTTTTTTTTGGACAAGGTGGAATTCTTGGGGCATGTTGTGACTGGTGATGGTATTTCAGTGGATCCGAAGAAGATTTCAGCAGTGGAATCTTGGAAGACTCCGAGTTCGGTAGCAGAGATCAGGAGTTTCTTGGGATTGGCAGGCTACTACAGAAAGTTTGTGCAAGATTTTTTGAGGGTTGTCGAGCCAATGACCAGACTCACAAGGAAGGATGTGGAGTTTGTTTGGACGGAAGATTGCCAGGCTGCTTTTGAGGAGTTGAAGAAGAGGTTGACGTCTGCTCCTATTTTGACATTGCCATCAGGGTCCGGAGGTTTCACTATTTATAGTGATGCATCGGGAAAGGGTTTAGGTTGTGTTCTTCAGCAGCATAGAAAAGTGATTGCCTATGCATCCAGGCAATTACATTCTCATAAAAAGAACTATCCTACCCATGATTTGGAGTTGGCAGCTGTCATATTCGCCCTGAAGTTGTGGAAACATTATTTGTACGGAGAGCGTGTGGAGATCTTCACAGACCACAAAAGCTTGAAGTACGTTTTCACGCAGAAGGAGTTGAACATGAGGCAGCGTCGGTGGTTGGAACTGATGAAGGATTTTGATATCTCTTTGCAATATCATCCTAGGAAGGCCAATGTAGTTGCTGATGCTTTGAGCAGGTATCCGGTAGCTATGTTCTTGACGCAGGATCGATATTTGTTGGAAGACTTGGAGAGCTTGGGCATTGAGGTGATTGTTCCGGGTGGTGCTATGCAGATATGGGGATTGCAGACACATTCAGATTTGATGGATAGGATCAAGGCAGCACAGTATGATGACGTATCTTTGAGGAGTATCAGAGCTCAGGTGAGAGCAGGATTGGAGGATGATTTCACTACTGCAGAGGATGGATCTTTGAGGCATGGAGTTAGATTGTGTGTGCCTAGTGGGGAGTTGCAAGAGAAGATATTGCAGGAAGCGCATCGCTCTCAGTATTCCATACATCCAGGTGCTAACAAGATGTATCGGGATATGCGAGAGAGTGTGTGGTGGTATGGCATGAAGAGGGAAGTGGCACAGTTTGTATCCAGATGCTTAGTGTGCCAGCAGGTGAAAGCCGAGAGGTAGAGGCCAGGAGGTTTACTTCAGCCATTACCCATTCCAGAGTGGAAGTGGGAACACATTACTATGGATTTTGTGTCCGGACTACCACGATCTCCAGGAGGGAAAGACGCGATTTGGGTCATTGTTGATAGATTGACCAAGTCGGCCCACTTTTTGCCTTTCAAGGTGGGTTTGTCTACGGAGAAGCTGGCAGAGATGTATGTGAGGCAGATCGTTAGGATATATGGAGTTCCCGTCAGCATAGTCTCAGATCGGGATAGTCGTTTCACTTCTCATTTCTGGAGGAGTTTGCAGGAGAGTTTGGGCACTCAGCTCAAATTCAGTACTGCATATCATCCCCAGACAGATGGGCAGTCAGAGAGGATAATTCAGACTCTCGAGGATATATTGCGCACTTGTGTACTAGATTTTGGAGATTCTTGGGAGGACCATCTCCATTTGGTAGAGTTTGCTTACAACAACAGTTACCAGGCCAGTATAGAGATGTCACCTTTTGAAGCTCTATATGGTCGGAGGTGTCGTACTCCTTTGTCTTGGGACGATGTTGGAGAGAGAGTTTTGCTTGGGCCAGAGATGGTTGTGGATGCAGCAGAGAAGGTTCAGTTGATCAGAGACAGACTTCGAGTGGCGCAGGACAGACAACGGCATTGGACCGATAGCCATCGGAGACCCTTGGAGTTTGAGGTATAGTTTAGATTTTATTTTGTGTGCATGTTCTTGGTTGTTTGTTATAGATAAGTTCTTAAGGTGGTATTTTGTTCTAGGTGGGTGGTTTGGTGTTTCTGAGGATTTCTCCGACACGAGGCACGATTCGCTTCGGTGGAGGCGGAAAGCTTAGTCCGCGATTCATTGGACCTTTCACTATTCTAGAGAGGGTCGGTGCAGTTGCTTATAGACTAGACTTGCCACCTGCATTGGAGAGAGTGCACAACGTATTTCATGTGTCGTAGTTGAGACGATACGTGGCAGATCCTAGTCATGTATTGGATCACTCAGAGATAGAGGTGGGCCCTACTCTTAGCTATCCAGAGCAGCCAGTTGGAATTCTGGATCGGAGAGAGAAGGTGCTGAGGAACCAGACTATTCCTTTGGTGCGCGTCGCAAGGAGGCATCACTCTCCGGGGGAGTCTACCTGGGAGAGAGAGGATGAAATGCGAGAGCGTTATCCATATTTGTTTGTACCTTGAGGTATGTTATTTTTAGTTATGTTCTGTTCATTGTTATGTTCTGTTCATTAGTTAGTTGTGATTCTTTAGTTCTGTTCTGTGATTTTCTGGGGGTAGTTTTCATCTTTGAATTTCGAGGACGAAATTATTTTAAGGAGGGTAGACTTGTCACTACCACATTTTAGGAAAAAGGGTATTTTAGTAATTTCCTATTTAAATAAATATTGTGCATGGTAAATAATTTTTGTTATATTATTTAATTATTGTTGGATGTTATTTAATTATTTTGGACTTATTTTAGTGGACCCAACTAGTTTAGTTTGGACCCATGGACCAACATGAATTAATTAGTTAGACTTGGCCCATTTAGAAAGCCCATAGTTAAGGAGATGGATTAAATTAATTAAATGATTAGACTAGAAGCTTCCTTCCTTAATTATTTCTTCATGAGAGGCCCCAAGGGGTACATTGGATATTTTACAATTGCTTGGGTGAGGGGCTATGGCCGGCCTATTAAAGAGGGGGGGAAATTTCTCTCTCCTCTCATCTCATTCCAAATCTAGATCTAGAATTCTCCCACTACCAAATTTCCTCCATTCCCAATCCAATTCCCTACCAAATTTATTCCAAATTCTTCCCAATTTACCATTAGAGAAGGAGGAAGCAAGGATCTAGAAGAAGGAAGCAAGGATCTACAAAGAGGAGCAAGGATCTACAATTTGGAAGCAAGTTCATCTCAATTGGAGGTTTCATTGGGAATCCATCTCCCAATAGGTATAATTCAGATTTTCCCATTTAAATAGCTTCTAAATCTGAGATTTAATCATGTAAAATCAACCTATATGTATGTACTACCCATAGGACTTTGTTTTGTGTTCATAGGAGACCCATGGAGAAAGTTATGGTGCTTTTTGTGTCAATTTTGTTGGAATTCTGAATTTATATTTTGTTGTGTGTGTCAATTGATCCTATAGATCAATTGGACAATGAGCTTTGTGTTTGAGGCTAGTGTCGTGTCCATATTGGGATACTTGTGGTTCGTATCCCAACTATTTGGTGATACGTGTCAATTGGGGGTTTTCCTCCGACACGGGGCTTTGAACATGTCGTATTTTGACACGGACACATAGATCTACTTTTGACACTTTGAATTATTCATAAATATTATTTGTGATTTGTTTGTGTCCTTCGGGGTACAATTGGTTGTGTGTTGGACTCGTGTCGCATGCGTATCCTAGATCTAGTGGGATACGGTGAGATACTCTCCAATTGTGTGTATTTTTGCATAGATCTAATTAATTGTGGTTCAATTCTTCATTTATAATTAGTATATATATATGGATATTAAATATTTATTTTGTGTATTTATTATAGTAATTATTGTAGCATAGATCTATATTTTGGGTGTGCTAATATAATGTACAATATAATATGTAGCTTTCTTGCATGCAAATATATATGTTACTACTTGTTAAATAATATAATTTAGACATAAAATGTTTTATAAAATATATTTGTATGTTTAATTGTGTAATTATATTATTTATAATTATTATGTAATTATTTGGATATTAATGTAAATATTTTAGGTGTGCTTCTAGCCATGTAAATTATATGTTCTTTGTTAAATATTTGAAGGTATAAGTTTATGTGTATATTAATATATATATATATATGTACATTTTTGTATTAATGGTTTATATATATATATATATACTGTTTTATATATTCTGTTTATATATATATATATATATATTGTTTTATATATTCTGTTTTTATATATATAATTATATATATATATAACTTGTTTTAGTGACAGTGAATTAATGACAGTAAAAACTGTCATTAATTAGCCGACTAATAGCAGCCGCTGTAGCCTTCGGGCAATTAATGACAAACCTGTCATTAATTGCAGTAGTGGGAAACAGCAGCTTTTCTGCGACGCTTTTCCGCGACAGTTTAACTGTCAGCGAAAACCAAAGCAGTGGCAGTTTATTATTTGGGTTTCGGTGACAGTCCTTCGGTGACAGTCCCGACTGTCACTATTTAAACTGTTTTGATTTAATCCTATTTTATTCACTGTTTTTCAATGACGCTTTGACAGATTTAATGTATATATTATATATTATAATTGTATATATATATATATATATATATGTGTTTTGTGAGGAATAATAATTATAATAATATATTATGTTATTTATATAAATGTTGGGTTGTATATATATTATTTTAGGGTATATATTAATTATATTATTAGTATACTTTGTGTGAGTTCTTTTTGAATCTAATTTGATTCCTAAATTATTGTAGTTTATCTCTATATTATTTTATAGATGTCTTGTGAGGTTGACTTTGGGTTTGACCATGTTTGACTTTAGTGGACTTTAGAGTTGACCATAGTTGACTTTTGACTTAGAATTGACTTATTGACCTAGAAATTGCCTAGTTTGACTTGTTCTCTTTCCGGGACCTTGTATTAATGTGGTATTCCATATCTAGGTCTTCGAGGCACCGAGTCAGACATTTGTGAGACTGTTCATTGGACTTCAGGCGAGTACATTCTCTGATAGTTTCTCATTTATGATATCCTCTATGTTCGTTGTATCTAGTGTAGATATACATGTTCTCTTGACACTATGGTTACACGGATTGGTATATCCGGATCTCGTCATGAGATGTTATTCCTTGGTATATGGTGTATATGGTGCAAGTATTGTTTCATTGGTTATCTTGTACATGTACAGACACCGATTCTCGGGGAGACTAGCTATCTTCTTGGGGAATCTAGTGCCATAACGTACCGTGGTTGGATCTATTATACCAGTCGGGGTGGGGAGTATTTTAGTGTAGATATGTGATCATACCCTCCTTATGCATGTCTTGTTCGTTGTGAGTGTTGATCATACACCGCACGTATAATCAGCCAGGCCATTATAATCTTGTACAAGTTTCTAAGCCGATCACATGTTAAAGCTAGTACTCACACACTTAGTCATTAGTATTCTTGTTCTATCAGCATATTGTTCATTATTGTATTTCTTTCCAGTACTTCCTTATTGTCTATATATTTCTTGTATCTATTTATGCATCTTGTTTATCCACAGCTACTTACTGTTACATAGTTTTTATCATTATTTGAGAACTACTGTTAGGGTTGTACTCTGCTCCTTTCCTGACTGGATATATTTTTCCAGATGACACTGAGGAGTACCCTACCTATTATGGACCCCAGGATGTTGTGGGTTTAGATTCTGAGACCCTGGCTCAAGAGGGACTTATCCCAACTGAGACAGTTGACCCTGGAGTTGTAGCTTTATAGTTTTGTAGTATTCTTTTGTACTGGATTTGTCTCCAGCATATTTCTGTATTTTTTCTTCAGACTCATTGATGTATTATTTTAGACTCATGAGTTGTATTGTGACTATTCTATTCTTATCTGATTCGTGTTCATTTCCACCTTAGTTCTGTGATTGAGTATACTATCATTATTGGTGGTTCATTATATTGTTAGATAGTTTATCTAGACAGCGTTCTACCGCCGATTCTGCGGCGTAGGCTGGGCGTTGTTTCCGACTAGTACCCTTACCCCGGGTGCGGGTCGTGACAGAAATATTGAAAATCACTACACTGAGGCATCCATAGAGTGTACATCGTTGGCTTGGTAGGATTGTGGCTTGAAATAATTTACGCGTTGGATAGTTGGAGCGATAGTTGGATTATACATTTGAGGCAGTCGGTTGGATAATTGGGATTATGCTTGGAAGGTTGGAATTATACAAGTTGGAATGATACAATGAGGCAATCGGAAATATCGAGAATTCGGGCGAGCGAGCGTGCATCCGTGCACGAGTATCACTTGGTCGCTTGGTCTTACAAAGCGAGCAGTTGTGGTTCAAAACCGAACAACTGCATTGGCGAGGGTGTTGTGCCGCTTGATGGGGCATCGTGCCACGAATGGGGCATTGTGCCACTGAAATGGCATTGTGCCATGGGATTGCTTTGAGCAAGGGTGTTGCACCATTTGAAATACTGTGTTGAGAAGATGCATTGTGCCTATGGAAATAACTTGGATTTGGTGCCTTGGGCTATATGTTGGAAGAATGGTTATGGATATTTTAGTTGAATATTTGGTTGAACGATTCTAGGATCGCTTGGTGGGGCGAGAATGTTCGATCCTCTCGTCATACCTACTTTATGCATGTCACGGATAACCTGTGTACACAGGGTTTGACATTTCCTCAAAACGGCATTCTGGGGCACTGGGACCGTATCGATCCGGAGGGAAATATTGATTCGTGCTAGTCATGATGCATTGCGGGACCTCCAGTGGGGCTTGCTACCCGGGCTGATAGGGCGCACCGTTAATGCTTGGAATATATCCTTTATGGCTTTGCCAGTGACTTCATATAGATAAGAGTTGGCTTGCTTTTCTTTTGTTGGTTTGGCTTTCGTGTAGGCGCGGCCACCTTGCCTCGGCAAGAGTGTGCACTCGAGATTGGAATATAAACTTTGGTTGAGGATGGATATTGAGGCGAGACTGATGGTTAGATATGTTATCGTGCAAGCGATGGCATTGAGTAGGACGGGTTGCATGCTAGTTTGCTTCCGGTTGGATATATATAAATGATTGCCGATTGGTTTGAGTTGAATGCTTGCATGCTTAAACTGCTTTACAGCTTTCCTTAACATGTCATCCATATGCCATGAAACGAATCTAGGATTCAAACTAGAAAGATCACCATATAACTGTTTGCATTCACTATTTTACTTAGTGTCGGCTTAGATGAGTGGGTTACCCCACTCACCAGTACGATTGTGTACTGACCCACGTTTGTGGGCAATATTTCAGGCACGCAGGCGTAGTGGCGCTGCTTGGATATACGGGACAAGATGTATGAACTGTAAGTACCTTTGTGGGCTAAAGAAAAGAGCAAGAGCATTTCATCATCTTCGTGGCATCGCCTTTGTGGCATTGCCTCGGGGCACTTTATTTGGACCCTATCGTGAGCTTCGCTGCGTATTACTAAGATGTGTGCTTGGTACATAATACTTCACTTCCGCTGCAACTTGGTTGTTTCAATGGTAACATTTGGTGTTTGACAACATCGCCTTGTACAAGCGCAACTCCAGGCTCGTATAGCATCACGTCCCGATTAGAACGATTATCCCGCGGGAGAGCTGCAACGTGGTGATTCACGTTCAGCGGGGACTATTGAGCTTACGGGAGATTGGGGCATGACATCGGCCCTGTTCTGAAACTCATTGTAACTTCGTGTACGTATGTCGTATCAAAACAAAACTTACGTCATCGAACTCGTAGCAATACGTTGGTCCTGTGACCCAAGTTTGGTTCAATTCTGAGAACGTTGACAAAATTGCGTATCGTAGGCCCCACGGCTCCACCTGATATGCGATTTTGTGATCGGCTCATCGAAATCCAGTTCTGGATGTTCCATTGGGGTCGTATCGTCGTTCTGAACTTGTTGACACTAAGTTTGACAAATTTCGAGAATATTGTCTTTGACATGTTTTTCGGTGCGAAGAGGGCCACATGTGGACCCCGTTTTGACCAGAAACTGTCACTTTTGCCCCTGTGTCCAAATTGGACTCAAGGATAGGCAATTCTAGCTATTTGATATTTTCTGAACCTGATGGTAATATTTATTACAGCTTTTGGAGGAGAACCTGCAGATTCCACCGATACCGGAACAGCTGTTGGTATTCAAACCCCAGGCAAGTGTACTTTGCCAACCTTGCAATTCTTGTTACATATTATTTTCTTGATTTATTTATATGTTGTATCTGTTCAACCTAGGACCGTGTGATATTACTTAGCGTCCGAATAATATTCGGGTGCCATCACCGTACGCGGAGTTGTGTAACGTCACATAGTGATGGATATCGAGACCTTTACATTCTCGTGCTTGCATTATCAAGTACGTCATACCCAGGATACCTGACACTATTCATGAGACAGAATCTTCCTAAAATATTCATGGTGATTCTGTATAGGTTACAAGATTTGTGACATAGACATTATATTTATAGCTATCTTATGACTTGTTACATTAGTTATGATCTTGCGTGACATGGACAGGAAACATTGTGGACATGAGACGTATGTGTCACACCCCAGTCCCAAAATACCGTGGGACCGGACGCGTGGCAATGGCTAGCAGTACGCACCGATGGACAACCCAATTTAATGGATCCATCAGGGCATAATTAAGCTGTGATATAATAATAAGTAGATCCAGTGGTACCAGTCACAGTCTATACTAATCTCATCCACAACAGATAATCACAGATCAAATGACAAAAATAAAGTAAATAAATAACTGACAAATCTCAATAAAATGTCTCGGAGAATAATCCGAGTACAAGTCTGCTACATCAATGAAATAGACTGGAAAGTAAATAACTAGAAACTGAAAATAATGAGTATCTCAAGCCAATACTCAAGAGAAGTCCTCTGGTACGATCTCGTCCTCAGATCCTGGTTCTGCTCCAATGTAGGCACCTGCTAATGCCAATGCTCCGGTCCCGTAAACCTCGGGGTAGATCTCGTCTGCAATATCTGGGGACATAATCCGGATCCAGGTCCTCAGGGGACAGCAAGGTACAAAAAATACAAGCCAAAATAAATGCAGTGCAGCAATAAATGAACAATAGGGTGAATAAATAACCAGCTAAGTGATATGCAAATGAGAACATTATTCCATACTCGGGCTGAGACTACTACAGGATCAGTGTCGGAGAAACCCATAGCAGTATTTTCTCGAAGGGCCAGAACTGGTGCCATAGCTCTGTGTCAGAGACTAAGACACATCCAGATGTCAATATATAATATAATCAGCCTTTCATATGGTAATACTCTCCCCACCCAATGAAATCTCACGTCTCATGTCCATGACACGCAGAATCAAGACTAATGCAACAAGTCATACTATATCTAAGAATATAATGTCCAAGTCCTGTATCCTATACAGAATCCCCACGAATATCTCGGGAAAATCCTGTCTCATGAATAGTGTCAAGTGTCCTGAGTCAAGCGTACTTGGTAAGACAAGTACGAGAATATATAGTGTCACGAATGTCCATCTCTAGATGACCGTACCCAACACCGCGTGCGGTGTTGGCACCCGACTAATAATCGGACGCTAAGTACGTCACACGGTCCTAGGTTAAGCATGCACAACAATGTAAAAGAATCAAAGAGATTATGCAACAAGACTGCAAAGTTTGGCAAGGTACACTTGCCTGGTGTCCTGGCTCCAACTGCAGCTCTGGTCTCAGTGAGATCTGCAGGTACTACTCCGGTTGCTGAAATAAACATCACCATTAGATTCAGAAAATATCAAATAACTAGAAATATCTGTCCTTACGTCCAATTTGGACACAGGGGCAAAAATGACAATTCTGGGCCAAAGCGGGGTCCACATGTGGGCCACTTTGCACCGAAAAGCGTGTCAGGGTCAAAGGTCTCCAAATTCACTAAACTTAGTGTCAACAGGTCAAAAACGCTGATACGAACCCGATGGAACTTCCAGAATTGAATTCCGATGAGCCGATCACAAAATCGCCCGTCAAGTGGAGCTTGTGGGGCCCACGATACGCAATTTTGTCAACGTTCTCAGAATCGGACCAAACTTGGGTCACAGGACCAGCATATTGTTACGAGTCCGATGGCGCTAGTTTTATCTCGATCCGACGTGTGTACACGAAGTTACAGCGTGTTCCAGAATCGACGGATACGGGGCGGTGTCGGCGGATACGCGTTGAATCCGGTGTGCACGCACATCCGAATCGACTTTTGCGAAATCCCACACGTCCGTATCAACGACGCGCACGTATCGGTGAAGACCGCGTACGACCAAGTCGTCCCGTTTGGCGGGGCGTACTCAGTTCCGGGGTGAATCAGGGCATTAGTTTTCCTGTTTTTGGATCGAGGTGTGCGATCACCACAGGACGCGATGCACCGAGCGGGTTACACGGGCACCGAGAGGGTTATACAGTCTACGCGATGCAACAGACGGAATCGAAAACGGAATCACGAGGAGAGAGAAAACGTTACCTGAACAGGGCTCCGTGAACGATGATTTCTCGTATCCTGAACGCTGGATCGTGTCCTGTCTTGAGTTGCTGTGTCCGCTGTATCCGCTGTGTCCGCGTGTCTCCTTGACACGAGTCGTGTCAGCATCGGGGCGACTGTGCCTAGGACTTGCTGGGGGCTGCGGAGATGGGCGGCGCTCTGGCCGGAGGAGGGGGTCGTCGAGAGGGGACGGGCACGGAAAGGGGTCGACTGGCGGCGCTTGGGGCTGACGGAGGCGTGGAGGACGGTGGAGCCGACTGTGGGTTGGTGGTCGAGCGAAGGGGCTTTGGGGCGGAGAGATGAAGAGGGGAGTAGATGGAGGTCAACGGGCGGCGGGTTGGTTCGGTTAGAGGAGGAGGAGGAAGGGGGATCGACGGCTTGGCAGCGGGTCGGGGTGGCTAGGGCTCTGTGGGAAGAGCAGCGGGGAGAGGAGGAGAGGGTCGTCGGGATGGGAGGAGCACGACGGGGCTAGGGGGCTGTAGAGGTGTCGGGGTCGCTGGGGAGGGATGTCGACGGCGAGGGTCAGGCGAGGGCTCGGCGGTGCGGGTCGGCTGCTCTAGGGCTTCTCGAACGGGATCGGAGAAGATGGAGGAGAGGGGTGCTGCGGGCTGACGCGGGCGGTGCGCTGGAGTAGACGTGGCTAGGCAGGGGCGGCGCCGGTGACTCGCCGGAGGGGTTAGGGTTTCGACTGGGGCGGCTACGACTAGGGTTAGGGATTGGGAAATTAGGGTTTTGTTATTTAATTTTGGGATTTTGGAAATTAATTTATTTTCTTCTTTTTATTATTGGAGAAAACTAGGAAAACATGTATTTATACATGCAGAAATTGGACTAGGGTTTGACCTAGGTTTTGGGCTGGGTCAACGCTCCTTGGGCTTGGCCTCGGCTCTCATGGGATGTCTGGCGTTTGGCACGGGTTTAATTCGGTTTAATTATTTAATAGTTTTTAGGGCTTTAAAAATCTATCCGAGGTCCAATAAATCCGCAGAAAATTACCCTGTGCTCGGTTTTCCATTTACACCATAAAATATTATTTCCATAATATTTTAATATTAATTAATAGCAATTAAAAATTATTTAATTGACAAAGGCCTAGGTTTTAATGACAGAAAAATCCTGAAAAATTACAGAAAAATCAGGGGGCTTACAATCTACCCCCCTTAAGAGGATTGCGTCCTCGCAATCAAAAGAATAACCGATCAACAGAGATGACACGGTTGCAAATATTGTTCGAAGCACATCATGATCAAGGAGAGTCAAGGTTGAGGGTGTAAGAATAATACAAAGGAGAAACTATTTTCCTAAGCATTAAAAGTTATGCAATCTCCCGTATGAAGGAGATTTAGAAGTCTACAGTTCAGAAAAACTAGATTATCACTTAAAATATATTGGGTTATCAATTATAAAAATATTCTAGGTTATTTAGCAATTCAAAATTACTAGGTGAAGGCCAGGGTCACGAACCAACATGCAAAAACTAAAACAATACAAGAACCAGAAACTATAAAAACTTACGCGCATTAGCTACTCCATGAATTTGTGCATCCTCCAAAGTTATCACATAAGCTTGTCCGCGTCCTTGAGGGGGTGCCCTCTGCTGTTGCTGGGCTCGCTGGAAGGGTGCTGGTCAAGGTGCCAAGGGTGGTCTTGGTTGATATCCTTCTGGTGCTGGTAGAGCTTGTTGGTTTGTCCTTGTTGCTCCTTCTTTACGCTCAGGGCAGTCTCTCACTGCATGCTGTCTGGATCCACAACCTAAGCATAGTCCTAACCTGCGTCTGCATTCCCTGGCGAGATGGCCTGCTTTGCCACAGTAGTGACAAGTAGAGAGGACTATTACTTGTGGTGTAGATGCGTTCTGCTGTTGCTGTAGGTGAGGTCTCTTTACAGATTCTTCTTGTGGTGCTCTGGCTGGTGCTGATGTGGAAGGCCGCTTCAGACTGGTCTCTCTCCTGGTGACGCGCTCCAGGCGTCGGGCTGCAGCAAGGACGTCAGAGTAAGATGTGGGCACAATGGATCCAATTAGTTTCTGTAGCTCAAAGTTTAGTCCATCGAAGAACTTCTCGGCCTTCTCTTCTTCTGTCGGAATCAAGGTAGGGGCGAAGCGACTCAGACGAATAAATTCCGCGTTGTACTCTTCCACTGTCATATTGCCTTGGATAAGGCGGTTGAACTTGTCTCTGAGTTCTGATCGAGCGGTAGCTGGAATGTACATCTCTTGGAAGAGTCTGGAGAACTCCTCCCAAGTGACTCGGTCTGGTCCGAGCCGTATCTCCTCAGATAGCCACCAGTGATGTGCATTGTCCGTCAATTGCATTCTGACGGCAGTCATCCAACGTTCCTGTGGTAGCTCTGCTGCTTCTAATTGATGTCGTATGTTGGTAAGCCACTCATGAACTTCAGTAGGTTCCTCCTTGCCTGAGAAGGTACGGGGCTTCAGCTGGCGGAAGTCGGTGATAGAGCCCGTCGGTTGTCGGCGGGTTGGTAGGTTGGCCTGCTCTAGTGCATGTGCTAGGCTGCGACTCAAAGTCTCTTGTTGGATCTGCTGTTGAGCTTGCATCATTGCGTAGATCATTTGGAACATCTGTTGCCCGTCCATAGGCTGTCCTGGTGGGAATACAGGCATTGGTGGAACAAACTGCGGAGGCGGTGGGATGTCGTCTCGCCGAAATCTAGGAGCATGCTGATCTGCTTGGCTGCCTTGGTGAGTAGAGGGATCTCCACTCAATGGTGCCACTTCATCTTCTCCGTAGGTGGCTACCGCACCTATTGGTGTGTTTGCTGGAGTTTCGTTGTTTGATCTTGAATCCATTATTCTGCATCAAAATAAACTATAAGAGGCGTACTGGAATCAACGCATGATACAAGAAAATTTAATTCGAATACGATATAGATATCAAGAACGTTTTCAAGCAAGTGGATGAGATCCTAAAAACTTATCCTATTCTTATTGCAGGCTTGCTCGGTCCCTAAGTTGAAACCGAACAATTTAGTCGTAGATCTGCATGGGCTACCACAAAAACTATGTCACGCCCCAGTCCCAAAATACCGTGGGACCGGACGCGTGGCAATGGCCAGCAGTACGCACCGATGGACAACCCAATTTAATGGATCCATCAGGGCATAATTAAGCTGTGATATAACAATAAGTAGATCCAGTGGTACCAGTCACAGTCTATACTAATCTCATCCACAACAGATAATCACAGATCAAATGACAAAAATAAAGTAAATAAATAACTGACAAATCTCAATAAAATGTCTCGGAGAACAATCCGAGTACAAGTCTGCTACATCAATGAAATAGACTGGAAAGTAAATAACTAGAAACTGAAAATAATGAGTATCTCAAGCCAATACTCAAGAGAAGTCCTCTGGTACGATCTCGTCCTCAGATCCTGGTTCTGCTCCAATGTAGGCACCTGCTAATGCCAATGCTCCGGTCCCGTAAACCTCGGGGTAGATCTCGTCTGCAATATCTGGGGACATAATCCGGATCCAGGTCCTCAGGGGACAGCAAGGTACAAAAAATACAAGCCAAAATAAATGCAGTGCAGCAATAAATGAACAATAGGGTGAATAAATAACCAGCTAAGTGATATGCAAATGAGAACATTATTCCATACTCGGGCTGAGACTACTACAGGATCAGTGTCGGAGAAACCCATAGCAGTATTTTCTCGAAGGGCCAGAACTGGTGCCATAGCTCTGTGTCAGAGACTAAGACACATCCAGATGTCAATATATAATATAATCAGCCTTTCATATGGTAATACTCTCCCCACCCAATGAAATCTCACGTCTCATGTCCATGACACGCAGGATCAAGACTAATGCAACAAGTCATACTATATCTAAGAATATAATGTCCAAGTCCTGTATCCTATACAGAATCCCCACGAATATCTCGAGAAAATCCTGTCTCATGAATAGTGTCAAGTGTCCTGAGTCAAGCGTACTTGGTAAGACAAGTACGAGAATATATAGTGTCACGAATGTCCATCTCTAGATGACCGTACCCAACACCGCGTGCGGTATTGGCACCCGACTAATAATCGGACGCTAAGTACGTCACACGGTCCTAGGTTAAGCATGCACAACAATGTAAAAGAATCAAAGAGATTATGCAACAAGACTGCAAAGTTTGGCAAGGTACACTTGCCTGGGGTCCGGGCTCCAACTGCAGCTCTGGTCTCAGTGGGATCTGCAGGTACTACTCCGGTTGCTGAAATAAACATCACCATTAGATTCAGAAAATATCAAATAGCTAAAAATGCCTGTCCTTATGTCCAATTTGGACACAGGGGCAAAAATGATAATTCTGGGCCAAAGCGGGGTCCACATGTGGGCCACTTTGCACCGAAAAGCGTGTCAGGGTCAAAGGTCTCCAAATTCACCAAACTTAGTGTCAACAGGTCAGAAACGCTGATACAAACCCGACGGAACTTCCAGAATTGAATTCCGATGAGCCGATCACAAAATCGCCCGTCAAGTGGAGCTTGTGGGGCCCACGATACGCGATTTTGTCAACGTTCTCAGAATCGGACCAAACTTGGGTCACAGGACCAGCGTATTGCTACGAGTCCGATGGCGTAAGTTTTGTCTGGATCCGACGTGTGTACACGAAGTTACAGCTTGTTCCAGAATTGACGGATACGGGGCGGTGTCGGCGGATACGCGTTAATTTCGGTGTGCACGCACATCCGAATTGACTTTTGAGAAATCTCACACGTCCGTATCAACAACGCGCACGTATCGGTGAAGACCGCGTACGACCAAGTCATCCCATTTGGCGGGGCGTACTCAGTTCCGGGGTGAATCAGGGCGTTAGTTTTCCTATTTTTGGATCGCGGTGTGCGATCACCACAGGACGCGATGCACCGAGCGGGTTGCACGGGCACCGAGAGGTTTATACAGTCTACGCGATGCAACAGACGGAATCGAAAACGGAATCACGAGGAGAGAGAAAACGTTACCTGAACAGGGCTCCGTGAACGATGATTTCTCGTGTCCTGAACGCTGGATCGTGTCTTGTCTTGAGTTGCTGTGTCCGCTGTATCCGCGGTGTCCGCGTGTCTCCTTGACACGAGTCATGTCAGCGTCGGGGCGACTGTGCCTAGGACTTGCTGGGGGCTGCGGAGATGGGCGGCGCTCTGGCCGGAGGAGGGGGTCGTCGAGAGGGGACGGGCACGGAAAGGGGCCGACTAGCGGCGCTTGGGGCTGACGGAGGCGTGGAGGACGGTGGAGCCGACTGTGGGTTGGTGGTCGAGCGAAGGGGCTTTGGGGCGGAGAGATGAAGAGGGGAGTAGGTGGAGGTCGACGGGCGGCGGGTTGGTTCGATTAGAGGAGGAGGAGGAAGGGGGATCGATGGCTTGGCAGCGGGTCGGGGTGGCTAGGGCTCTGTGGGGAGAGCAGCGGGGAGAGGAGGAGAGGGTCGTCGGGATGGGAGGAACACGGCGGGGCTAGGGGGCTGTAGAGGTGTCGGGGTCGCTGGGGAGGGATGTCAACGGCGAGGGTCAGGCGAGGGCTCGGCGGTGCGGGTCGGCTGCGCTAGGGCTTCTCGAACGGGATCGGAGAAGATGGAGGAGAGGGGTACTGCGGGCTGACGCGGGCGGTGCGCCGGAGTAGACGTGGCTAGGCAGGGGCGGCGCCGGTGACTCGCCGGAGGGGTTAGGGTTTCGACTGGGGCGGCTACGACTAGGGTTAGGGATTGGGAAATTAGGGTTTTGTTATTTAATTTAGGGATTTTGGAAATTAATTTGTTTTCTTCTTTTTATTATTGGAGAAAACTAGGAAAACATGTATTTATACATGCAGAAATTGGACTAGGGTTTGACCTAGGTTTTGGGCTGGGTCAACGCTCCTTGGGCTTGGCTTCGGCTCTCATGGGGATGTCTGGCGTTTGGCACGGGTTTAATTCGGTTTAATTATTTAATAGTTTTTAGGGCTTTAAAAATCCATCCGAGGTCCAATAAATCCGCAAAAAATTACCCTGTGCTCGGTTTTCCATTTTACACCATAAAATATTATTTCCATAATATTTTAATATTAATTAATAGCAATTAAAAAATCATTTAATTGACGAAGGCCTAGGTTTTAATGACAGAAAAATCCCTAAAAATTCCAGAAAAATTCTTGAAAAATCAGGGGGCTTACAGTATGATTACAATGGGTGGGAAGAGACATACAGGCTACAGGCTGTTTTATATATGTATTTATTATTGTGAGGCCGTAGACTCTACATCAGATCTAGGCACATTACGTGATATTACTGCTACCGGGTCCCCGACACAGAGCTTGTAGCGGTCTCAGCCTGAGTACTAGTGATGCTCTCACTTGTATTTTACTTAGATAGTTACATAGTTACCCTATTTATTTTATTTACTATTGCACTACATTTATTTTGACTTTTGTTATTTTGTACCTTGCTATGTCCCCTGAGGACCTGGATTCCGGATTATGTCCCCAGGTTTAGCAGAGGATTTATATCCTGAGGTATACGGGACAGGAGCAGAAGCAGGAGCAGGAGATCATACTGGAGCTGAACCGATCCCCAAGGATGAGGTGATGGTTGAGGACTTCTCCTGAGTATCTGTTATTCATACTCAGTATTTGCTTTATTTAGACTCTTTTATTTCTGGTCTGCTGAACCAGTGTATCAGACTTATATCGGGTTGTTCCCCGATTTACTTTATTGTGACTTGATGACAGTTATATTTAATTTTGCTGATGTTGATCATATTTACCTTCCATGGATGAGATTAGTTTGTGGCATGTTTAGTAGACTTTATTTTGTGTTACAGCTTAAGTACAGCCTGATGGATCCATTAAATTGGGTTTGTCCATCGGTGTGTTCTGCTGGCCATTGACACGTGTCTAGTCCCTCGATCTTTTGGGACTAGGGCGTGACATGGTTTTTGTGGTGGCCCATACAGGTCAACGACTAAATTGTTCGGTTTCAACTTAGGTACCGAGCAAGCCTGCAATAAGGATAGGATAAGTTATAGGATCTCATCCATTGATTTGAATCATTTTTGATCTCTTTATCGAATAAGAATTAATTGCATGATTTGCATCCTGCTTTGGTTCCTTTGTGCGTTCTCAGAGTTTATTTTTAATACAGAGTAATGGATCCAAGAATCGGTGATGAGAATCCCTTAGGTACACCACACGATATTGTGGGTTACCTATGAAGATGGAGTAACACCAAAAAATAGAGGATAATCCTCTCAAAGCGATCAAGCTGGCCAGCATAATTCAAGGTTCCGGCGTGATAACATCCTACCTCCGCCACAGTTCACTCCACCGATGCCTATTTTTTACCAGGCCAAGCCATGGACAGGCAGCAGATGTTTCAAATGTTTTATGCCATGATACAAGCCCAACGGCAGGTTCAACAAGAGGCTCAGCATCATGAGGCAGAGTACTTGAGAAACAGCCTAGTAACCGTATTGGAGCAGGCGAACACATCAGCTAGGCGACTAACGACGGGATCTATCACTGATTTCCGTCAGCTGAAGCCCCGTATCTTTTCTGGCATAGAGGGGCCAACTGAAGTTCACGAGTGGCTCACGAACACACAACACCAGTTAGAAGCAGCTGAACTTTCGAGAGAGAGATGGATGACTGCTATCAGGATGCAGTTGACTGATAATGCGCACCATTGGTGGCTATCTGAAGAGAGGAGGCTCGGACATAACCGAGTCACTTGGGAAGAGTTCTCCAGACTCTTCCAGGAGATGTATATCCCAGCTATTGCTCGGTCGAAATTTCGAGACAAATTCAACCGCCTTATTCAAGGTAATATATCGGTGGAAGAGTACAATGCTGAGTTCATTCGACTGAGTCGCTTTGCCCCTTCTCTAATTCCTACAGAAGAAGAGAAGGCGGAGAAGTTCTTCGACGGACTCAGGTTTAAGCTCCAGAGGTTGATCGGATCTGTTGCACATACATCATACATCGACGTCCTTGCTGCAGCACAACGCATGGAATATGTCACTAGGAGGGAGTCAAGTCTGAAGTCGTCATTCACATCAGCACCATCCAGAGCATCACAGGGGGAGTCTGCAAAGCGATCCAACAGGAATCTACCTCAGAGAGCAGCACCAAGAGCCATATCCCTTCCTACTTGTCACTACTGTGGCAAGATAGGCCATATCGAGAGAGAGTATAGACGTAAGTTGGGACTATGCCTGATTTGCGGATCCAACCAGCATCCAACCAAGGACTGCTCTGAGCGCCAGAGGGAGCACCAAATCGACCAGCTTTACCAGCACCAAGGCCAGCTTATCCAGCATTGGGAGCACCACAGACAGGAGTTGGAGGAGTCAGACCACCAGCTCCAGGAGGATTTCAGCAGAGACCACCATTGGCACCACAGGCAGCACTATTCCAGCAGGCTAGTCAGCAGAGAGGTCCAGCTCAGGGATGAGGACAAGCATTTGCATTGGCTGTTGAGGAGGAAGCTACTGCAGGAGAGGTTATAGCAGGTACTATATTAGTAGCTTCATTACCTGCTGTACCTTTATTTGATTCTGGAGCATCGTATTCATTCATAGCTGCTAGCTTCGTAGCCACACATAGAGTAGCTACCGCACCTCTTCTGAAGACTAAGAGAATTCTTACGGGAGGTAGAATTATCCCAGTTAGTGACATCTGTAGATCTTGTTCGGTAGTAGTTTATGGAAGAGAGATGCGAGCTCAATTTTTGATCTTTTCTATGCCGGATTATGATATTGTACTTGGTATGGATTGGTTAAGTGAGTACCATGCGACTCTTGATTGCTGGCTTGGAAGGGTTATATTTAGACCACCTGGTCATTCAGAGTTTGAATTTCTTCGATGAGCTATAGAGCAAGGTGTTCAGCCTACTCTTAGGGTACTATCTATAGAAGGGGAGTCAGGTTACCCAAAAGTCATATCAGAGTTTGTGGATGTATTTTCTGATGATCTTCCAGGTTTATTACCTGATCGAGAAATAGAATTTACAATAGACTTGACTCCAGGAGCAGAGCCTATCACTTCATTAGTGTACCGGCTAGCACCTAAGGAGTTGGTGGAATTGAAGGAGCAAGTTGATGATCTTCTGGAGAAAAGTTTTATTCGGCCCAGTATTTTACCTTGGGGAGCACCCATACTATTTGTACCGAAGAAGGATGGGACAGTACGCCTGTGTATTGACTATAGGGCACTGAACGCTGTAACCATTGATGACCTATTCGATCAATTGAGTGGTGCTAAGGTATTCTCAAAGATTGACCTTAGATCCGGTTATCACCAGATTAGAGTGAGAAAGGAGGATATACCGAAGACAGCCTCCAGGACCAAGTATGGACACTATGAGTTCTTAGTTATGCCGTTTGGTTTAACCAATGCGCCAGCTGTGTTTATGAGTTTGATGAATATAGTTTTTCATCAGTACTTGGACAAATTTATGGTTGTGTTTATTGATGATATCTTAGTATATTCCAAGAGCCACGAAGAGCATGAGGAACATCTCAGAATCGTGCTAGAGACACTGAGGCAGAAGAAGTTGTATGCCAAACTCAATAAATGTGAGTTTTGTATGGATAAGGTGCCTTTCTTGGGACATATCATCTCAGGAGAAGGACTTTCAGTTGATCCAGAGAAGTTTGCTGCAATAGAAACTTGGCCTACACCTACATCAGTTGCAGAAGTGAGAAGTTTTCTCGGACTTGCTGGATATTACCGGAGGTTCGTAGAAATTTTTTCAAGGATTGCGGAGCCTATGACGTGGTTGACGCGTAAGGACCAGGAGTTTGCATGGACGGAAGATTGTCAGAAGGCCTTTGAAAAATTAAAGAGGCGATTAACAACAGCACCGGTCTTGACTCTTCCTTCAGGGTCGGGAGATTTTGTTGTTTATAGTGATGCGTCGGGTATTGGACTATGATGTGTTTTGATGCAACATGGCAAAGTTATCGCTTATGCATCGAGACAGCTGAAGGTCCATGAGAAGAACTACCCAACGCACGATCTTGAGCTAGCTGCAGTAATATTTGCACTGAAGATATGGAGGCACTATCTTTATGGAGAGAAGGTAGAAATCTTTACTGATCACAAGAGTCTGAAGTATGTATATACTCAGAAGGAGCTCAATATGAGACAGAGACGTTGGCTTGAGTTGATGGTAGACTTTGATATAGATCTGCAGTACCACCCTGGAAAGGCGAATGTCGTAGCAGACACACTCAACAAGAAGCCCACGGCTTATTTCTTGACAATGCAGCCCCAGCTATTGAAGGATCTACAGGAGCTCCAGATAGAGATTGTTTTACCAAAATAAAGTGACTTGTTGGCGAATCTTGAAGTTAAGTTATCACTTGTGGAGAGGGTTAAAGAGGCATTGCCCACTGATGCTAGATTTCAAAGACTTAAAGAGAAGACAGAAGCAGGCATGCAGACGGACTTCGCATACATGAGGACGGGACATTAAGGTGCGAAAATTGCCTATATATTCCGAATGGAGAATTGAGACATGAGTTGATGACTGAAGCACATAGCTCCATGTACTCTATTCATCCGGGAGGAACGAAGATGTACCGAGATTTGAGGCAGTACTATTGGTGGCATAGAATGAAGAGAGAGATTGCACGGTTTGTAGCAAAATATTTAGTCTGCCAGCAAGTAAAAGCCGAGCATCAAAGAACTGCTGGTATGTTGCAGTCGCTTCCCATACCCGAATGGAAGTGGAAATATATCACTATGGATTTTGTTACAAGATTTCCAAGAAGTCCCAGTGGAAAAGATGCGGTAGGGGTTATCGTGGATCGACTCACTAAATTGGCACATTTCTTGCTATTTAGAGTTGGACAGTCCATGGAAGTACTAGCCGACATGTATATACGATAAATCATAAGATTATATGGAGTACCGGTTAGTATTGTGTCAGATCATGACTCAAGATTTATATCCTATTTTTGGCGAAGCATGCAAGAGAGTCTTGGCACCCGACTCAAGTTCAGCACTGCTTACCATCCACAGACAGACGGTCAATCAGAGCGCACGATTCAGATATTGGAAGATATACTGCGATCGTGTATGTTAGACTTCGGAGGGTCTTGGAAAGATCATTTATACTTGGTGGAGTTCTCTTATAATAACAGTTACGAGGAAAGCATCCAGATGGCACCATTCGAGGCTTTGTACGGCAGAAAGTGCAGATTACCGATATGCTGGAGTGATATGGGCGAGCGTCAAATACTGGGTCCAGAGTTGGTGATGCAGACCGTTGAGAAGGTGAAACAAATTCAGAATCATCTTCGTGCAGCTCAGGACAGACAGAAGCATTGGGCTGATACACACAAACGTCCTTTGGAGTTCAAATAAGGAGAGCACGTATTCTTGAGGATCTCACCTACTCGAGGTACTATTCGATTTGGGAGCAGAGGCAAGCTGAGCCCAAGATACATTGGACCATTTGATATTCTGGAGCGCATTGGTGAGGTGGCGTATCGTCTTGCATTACCTCCATCTTTAGAGGGAGTGCATGATGTATTCCATGTCTCACAGTTGAGAACGTACGTGACTGACCCAAGTCACATAGTCGATCATTCTGAGATCGCAGTAGGCCCTAGCTTGAGATATGAAGAGCAGCCAGTTGGCATGCTCGACATCAGTGAGAAGATATTGCGAGGTCAGACGATTAGATTGGTTCGAGTAGCTTAGAAATATCACTCTCCCGGCGAATCTATCTGGGAACGAGAGGATATCATGCGCCAGCATTATCCTCACATATTCGAAGATGCAGGTATAACCTAAGCATTTCTTGTAGTTTCCATGGTTTTAATTTCTTGAGTAGTTAATTCTTTGATTGCGAGGACTCAATCCTCTTAAGGGAGGTAGATTGTAATCACCCGTATTTTTTTAGAAATTTAAAAATAAATTTTCAAAATTTTCTGAAAATTTTCTGTAATTTTTAACCAATTAAAACCAAGGTATTTTAAAATTAAATAAATTTTAAATGATTTTAATAAATATTAAAATATTATAAAAATAATATTTTTAGGTGTAAAATAAAAATTTAGACATAGGGTAATTTTTCTGGAATTTATTGGACCCCGAAAACATTTGTAAAGACCTAAAAACTAAGTTATTTAATAAACCAATAAAAACCTAAATAAACCCAGTTTATTTATGAACCAAACCAACCGGTTTAACCAAACCAACTTAAATCGAACCCTGTCTAAATCAACCCTAGCGGGTCGTATCCGGGCCCGTTAGTCGACCCGACCCGCTAACCCAATACCCGTACCATTGCATATCGGATCGGGTCGGATCCGAATCCCACAACCCGACCTGACCCGATTCATTAGGGCTACAGTAACCGTCAGCAGCCCCCGACTCTGGCAATTCGGTTCCGCCGCCCTCCGTCGTAACCTGCCGACTTTCCCTCTTCGCCTGCCGCCGCCTCCCCGACGACTTCTGTAACCGCCAGCAGCCGCTTCGCCTCCCTCAGCCGCTCTGCCTCCCCTCCGCCAGAACGCCCGACCATTATCCTCCCCATCTCCGGCCTATTTAAACCCGTCTCCTCCGCCTCCATCACTCATCCGCACTGCCGCCACAGTACCCCGGCTGCCCCGTCGTCTCCCAAACCACCAACACCACCACCGTAAGCCTCCAGCTCCACCATACCCCGCTGCTGGCCATCCCTCTCCGCCCGCTACCGAGACCGACGACCTCTCTCTACTACCAGAGCCGTAGCAGCCCCGGCTGCCACCAGCGCGGCCTCCATCAGCTCCGACCGTCTCCTACTCCGGTAAGAAACCCTAGCCCTAGCCGCCTCGCAGATGGCATTTTTCAGCCCTCTTCGGGTAGCTGTTTCTCTCTCCTTGCTGTCCTGTTTTTCGTTCCGTCTGCTATGACACGTAGACTGCGTGACCCTCTCGATACCCGTACAACTCGCTCGGTGTGTCGCATCCTGTGGCGATCGCAAACTGCGACCCAAAATCAGGAAAATATTTACCCTATTTTTCCCCGGAACTGAGTGCGCCCCGCTAAACGGGACGACTTGGTCATGTACGGACTTCAGTGAAAGGTGCGCGCCGTTAATACGGACGTGTGAGATTTTGCGGAAGTTGATTTGGATGTGCGTGTACACCAAAATCAAAGCGTATCTGTCGACAACACCCCATATCGGCCCTATTCTGGAACTCGTTGTAACTTCGTGTACGTACGTCGTATCAAAAAAAAACTTGCACCATCGGACTCGTAGCAATAAGCTGGTCCTGTGACCCAAGTTTGGTTTGATTCTGAGAACGTTGACAAAATCACGTATCGTAGGCCCCACGGCTCCACCTGACGGACGATTTTGTGATCGGCTCATCGAAATCCAATTCTGGACATTCCGTTGGGTTCGTATCGTCGTTCTGAACTTGTTGACACTAAGTTTGATGAATTTGGAGAATATTGTCTCTAATACGTTTTTCGGTGCGAAGCGGGCCACATATGGACCCCGCTTTGACTAGAAACTGTCACTTTTGCCCCTGTGTCCAAATTGGACTCAAGGACAGGCAATTCTAGCTATTTGATATTTTTTGAACCTGATGGTAATATTTATTACAGCTTTTGGAGGAGAACCTGCAGATTCCACCGATACCGGAACAGTTGTTGGTATTCAAATCCCAGGCAAGTGTACATTGCCAACCTTGCAGTTCTTGTTACATATTATTTCTTTGATTTATTTATATGTTGTATCTGTTCAACCTAGGACCGTGTGATATTACATAGCGTCTGAATAATATTCGGGTGCCAACACCGTACGCGGAGTTGTGTAACGTCACCTAGAGATGGATATCGAGACCTTTACATTCTCGTGCTTGCATTATCAAGTACGTCATACCCAGGACACCTGACACTATTCATGAGACAGAATCTTCCTAAAATATTTATGGTGATTTTATATAGGTTACAGGATTTGTGACATAGACATTATAATTATAGCTATCTTATGACTTGTTGTATTAGTTATGATCTTGCGTGACATGGACATGAAATATTGTGGACATGAGACGTGTGATTATATTGGGTAGGGAGAGACACAGGCTACAGGCTGTTTTATATATGTATTTATTATTGTGAGGTCGTAGACTCTACATCAGAGCTAGGCACATTACGTGATATTACTACTACCAGCTCCCCGACACAGAGTTTATAGCGGTCTCAGTCTGAGTACTAGTGATGCTCTCACTTGCATTTCACTTAGATGGTTACATAGTTATCATATTTATTTCATTTACTATTGTACTACATTTATTTTGGCTTATGTTATTTTGTACCTTGCTATGTCCCCTGAGGACTTGGATTCCGGATTATGACCCCAGGTTTAGCAGAGGATTTCTATCTTGAGGTATACGGGATAGGAGCAGAAGCAGAAGCAGGAGCAGGAGCTGATACTGGAGCTGAACTGATCCCCGAGGATGAGGTGATGGCTGAGAACTTCTCCTGAGTATCTGTTATTCATACTCAGTATTTGCTTTATTTAGACTCTTTTGTTTCTGGTCTGCTGAACCAGTGTATCAGACTTATATCGGGTTGTTCCCCGATTTACTTTATTGTGACTTGATGACAGTTATATTTGATTTTGCTGATATTGATCATATTTACCTTCCATGGATGAGATTAGTTTGTGGCATGTTTAGAAGACTTTATTTTGTGTTACAGCTTAAGTACACCCTGATAGATCCATTAAATTGGGTTTGTCCATCGGTGTATTCTGCTGGCCATTGACACGTGTTGTAAACTCCCTCGACCAGATTTCAGTAATTTAGGATTAATTTAGACTAAGTAGAATTTGTGCAACTTTTTAAAATTTTATTTGTTATATAATCAATTTATTGTGTACTTGTTTATTACATAATTAATTAGGGCATCACACTAGCTGTTAACCCTAAATAAATTTTACATTCCTGCTCTAGACTAGTCAGACTACTTTTTCTGTATTTTGTGCAACTACCAGAAACCTCGTTTGATGCTTCGTTTTAGTCGCACAAATATCGTTACAAACGTATGTATTTATTTCCTATTTAATTTTCTGCTATTTACCCATCTCTGTACCCCTAGAGATTTGAGGACCAGTAGGCACCTGTTTTTGCCAAACAAAAATACGATAATATTCTACTCTAATTGTATTACAATTATCGTTTTGACATCGTAGAAAAATTATGACTCTAATAGCCTCTAAATAATTAGTGAACACCGTGCGCAGTATTTATTAAATAATAAATACGATGACTGTATCACCTGCAATATCAGACCCTGCACCTGCCCAGAATCACCCCACACTGTCCAAAACATTTTCCCCAGCTATTTCCCTCATTTTTGTACAATTTAGAATTTCAGAAAATCAGTATTTAAAATCAGGTAAATTACGAAATTATGCAAAATACAAATTTTATGCATTTATGCAATTATTGAAAAGTTAGGGGTTTATATGCAAAATTGCATGCTAGGTGGCCAAATCCTATTGGCTAGACCATAGGTGAGTGGGACCCACCCAAAACACCCAGAAAAATCCTGTAGAAATATCCCAAATACCAAATTACCAAAATGTCCCTGAAGTTCCACATAATTACAGAATTGCCACTCTCTCAAAACCCAATATAAACCCTAACCCACCCATTCAAATCCTTACAGCCCTTCCCTCCGCCACCTCCGACCACCGCCTCCGGCCAAACTCGGCCCAATCCTTCGCCCTGCCACCCTCTCCCCTCCGGCCAAGTCCCACCGCCAGCGCCGCCCTGCTCCGCCGGCTACAGCCCCCGCACCCTCCCCCTCTCCTCCCTGTTAACAGCACCACCACCACTCCCATTCACTTCCCCCGCCGCCTCCGGCCGTCGCCGACCACCGCCACCCTACCCAAACCCTTCGCCCCGACCTCCTCTACCTACCACCACCACCTCGCCTCCCCACGACGCCGCCACCGGCCGCCCTAGCCCCCGCAGCGACCACCACCCCCTAACCCAAGCTGCTGCCACCCTCACCCCCGACGCCTCTAGCCGCCACCACCACCGCCGTGCACCTCCGCCACCACCCCCAACCTGACCGCCACCCTCCCCTCTTCCAAACCCGCCGCCTGCCCAGCCACCTCCGCCGCTCCTCCGCCGGCCAGCGCCCCCGCAAGCTGCTGCTGCTGCTGCTGCTGTCAGTGGCCACTGCTACTGTTGCTGCTCCTCCGGCCGCCTCCGGCCAGCTCCGCCGCCGTCCTCCCGCCGGCGACACCGTGTGGGACCCCCCTTGCCACCTGTAAAGGTATATTATACCTATACTATACTAAAATACATAAATAATCTATAATACATGTATATAGGAATATAATATATGTATATGTATATATATATGTATATATATATATGTATATTACTATGTATATTTATATATATATCTATATACTTATTATATTATAATATATATACTAAAATATATACTATTATTATACAGTATATTACAATGTATAATATACTTTATATATATATTATACTATACATATTTATGTATATGTATATATGTATATATGTATATGTATATATGTATATATTATATTATAATTACTATTATGTATATATTTAATTCTGTTAAAAATATATAAATATATGTGTATACATATATTTATATGAGTTGTATATAACATATATATTATACTATGCAAATTTTGTTTATTTATTTTCTGCATTTATTTTCTGCATTTATTATATATATATATCGATATCTATATCTATATATTATTTATATATATTGTTATTCAGCTGGATAATACAGCTTATTATAAATATGTAAATTTATATTTCTGCAATATATTATATATACTATATACCAGCTGGATAATACAGCTTAATTATATATATTATATTTTAATTCTTGTAATGTCATTTATCATATTATATACTATGTTACAGCCTACCTATAAATATATAATTAATTATTAACAGTGGTCACATATAGACCCTGATAATATATATGTATTTAATTACTGTCCTGTCAATTCAATTTATTTATATTATATATATCAGAGGATACACCCTGATAAATACTATATTATTTATCGCAGTGGATATACCCTGCTACTATATATTATTGCCTGCATTTATCTGTTCTATATATATATACTATTATATACATTATATCTATGCCTACTATATATATATCTATACTATATATTATGTATATAAATATGTTTTATATTACCACCATGATATTCACGAACCCTGCCTATTCTTTTAACAGAAACCAACTACAGCACAGCCAGTGACCCCCTGTCACCAGCACCTTCACAACTGACTGTAAAATCAGGGTTTCAACACTATCAGGGAGTAGGCAAGTATACCTTGCCAAGTATTGTTTAAATTAAATTGTTGATATCTACTTTGTTCTGAAATTCATATACCATGATCACCTGAGACTGCCTTGGGTACAGTCAACTGTTATGTTGACATGATATTACAGACTCTCTAACAGCTGAGAGAATATCCTAATATATTCTCCTAGACCCTATCACGAGAACACGCGACATGGTTGCATTTATATATATGGATGTGAGCTGCGTATTGGTTAGCTACCAGTACGTGTGACCCGCATCACGGATTAGAATAACTCAGGAAATGTACGACTTGACATTTAGTTTCATTGGGATGGGAAAGATAACTAGTTGACGTATGGGACACCCCCTCCACAAATGTTCTATACCTTCGCACCATGCTCCTTGGAGATGGTCGATTGCAGAGTTCCCTGAGTCGGGGGCATACGACACCTATACTAGCCAGTCGCCACGATTGTTGAATTACGTCAGCCTATGTCTAGCCACACATTCCCATGCGTACTACTGGATCTTTACTTGCATTTTCACTTAGTATGGTTAGCACCCTGTATTTATTTTATTTTCTTTATTCAGTATTTACATTACATGGCATGTCATTTTTCTGTATCTTGTTACGTCCCACTGAGGACCTGGTTCCTTGCCAGATCTAGATGAGGCTTTCTACCCCACAGTGTACGGGCCTGATCAGGAGGCCAGATGTGCTACCGAGGAGGAGCTCGAGGAGACACCCTCAGAGTAGGCTTGACCCTAGATGCTGCTACCTAGAGATGGAGATGTTTTGATCAGATAGACACTGCTTAGTCTATCTGATTTTTCTGCGCTATTATCAGTTTTTGTAGTAGGCTTGTAATCTCACCCGTTGTGTACTGTATCAGACTCAGTTATATATATATATTTCAGTACTTGCTTTTCTGACATTTTTTTGTGGATGAGATAGCTTTACCTGTTCTATACTTGTAGTATTTTAGGACAGCGTAGCACGTCCCTTTTGGTCCATCAAAGTGGATTAAGCCCTTAGTGACGTGTCAGCTGGCCAGTGACATGTGGCCTAGTTCCTGGCATTTTGGGACTGGGGCGTGACATGGTTTTAGTGGTGGCCCATGCAGGTCAAGTTTTATTGCTAGTGGTATGATGACATGCCCAGCAATGCCTGCAATAGGATAGAAATATTAGGTCTCATCCACACTGACACCATCCTTACAAATTCTATTATTGCATCTTACTTGATTATCATTATTTATCTCCTTTATGTTTTCTAATTATCCTATTTTCCTCAGAAATATGGACATACCCGGGAAACTTGCGAATAATGGGGCTGACCAAGCAACAGAACCTTCGCCAAGTGCCCAAGAAACTCCGTCCAATCACCAGAATTCTAGCCAGGAGACGACACCAACTCCACATGCAGAGACACCTTTGTCTCCACCTCCAGCCTTGCCTATCCAGATGCCACAACTTGAGGGTCAACCTCAAATGTTGCAGTTTCTCCAGACTATGTTGCAGAACCAGTGGCAACAAACTGAGGCCCTGAGACAGTCTCAGTGGCAGCAAACTGAAGCTCTGCGACAGACGTTGATGACGGCTTTGGAGAGAACTACTACTCCGACACCAGTACCTGTCCAACCAGCGGGCACATTTCGAGGCTTCCGTCAAATGAGCCCGAGGGATTTCAAAGGCAACGAGACTCCTGAAGAGATCTCCGATTGGATCTCCAACACCGAAATGCTGCTAGAAGGATCGCAACTCACTCCCGACCTATGGATGACCGCTGTGAGGGGCCAACTTCTTGGCAATGCCCATCACTGGTGGGAATCCATAGAGCGCAGCGTCGGAAAAGACCAAACTTGGCAACAATTCTTGGAGCATTTCAACGCCAAGTACTTTCCAGCGACAGTCCAGAATGCCCTATACTCCCAGTTCCTGCACCTGGAGCAAGGAAACATGACGGTAGATGCCTACGACGCGGAGTTTAGCAGACTAAGTCATTTCGGTGCTGATCTGATCCCGAACGAGCTGAAGAAGGCTAAAAGATTCCACCATGGCCTTAACCATGAGCTCCAGAGGTACACAACAACGCAGTCGAGAATCTCCTACAACGAGGTTCTTACAGAAGCCAGGGAGCAAGAAGCCATTGGCCGAGGAGCCAGACGCTCAAATTCAACCTTCCCGGCCAAGAATCAGCAAGGAGCAGGAGGACCTATACGTCGTCCCCAATATCAGACTCAGCAGACGACGGGGCCTTACCAGAAGAGGGAGCTCCCGACTTATCACTTTTGTGGCAAGAAGGAGCATTTTGCCAATGACTGTAGAAAGAAGCTGGGATAATGCCTGCTATGTGGAGCTAAAAATCATATGGCCAAAGACTGCCCACAACGTAGAGATGCAGCACCTCAACAAGGGCAGAAGCCAGGAGCACAAGCTCAGAAGATGCTTCCCTCCACATCAGGAGGATATCAAAGAGGAGCACCTCTGCCTACTCAGGAGACCCAGTTCAAGGCCAGACAACAAACCGGAGGACAAAGGCAGGGACAAGCCTTTGCGTTAGCTGCTATTGCAGAAGAACCTGAAGGGGAAACTATAACAGGTACCATTTTAGTTGCATCATTACCTGCAACTGTATTATTCGATTCTGGGGCTACTTTGTCTTTCATATCCAGTAGTTTCGTAGCCATGCACAAGCTATGCACTTCCCCGCTACCCAAGTGTTGGAAAATACTTACTGGAGGAGGTATTGTTCCAGTTACCAACATTATCGAAACATGTCCGGTAGTTGTTTGTAGTAGAGGACTAAGAGCGCGATTTTTGGTACTTCCAATGCCAAATTTTGATGTTGTCTTAGGCATGGACTGGCTAAGCCAGAATAATGCTGTCCTAGACTGCCGAAAGGGTAGTGTTATCTTTAGACCCCCAGATCACCCAGAGTTCGAATATGTCCGTGGAACCATCGAGCAAGGAGTAGGCCAGACTCCTAGAGCTTATATGGCAATGGAGACAGCACTTCCCTCAATTGTAGCTGAGTTCGAGGACGTATTTCCAGAAGAATTGCCAGGCCTACCGCCTAACAGAGAAGTGGAGTTCATTATTGAGCTGATACCCGGAGCTGCACCAGTATCCTCCAATGTATACCGACTGGCAAAGAAGGAGCTTGACGAGCTGAAGCTTCAACTAGAGGAACTACAGATCAAGGGATTTGTTCGTCCTAGTGCATCACCCTGGGGAGCACCAGTGTTGTTTGTACCAAAGAAGGACGGAACATATCGCATGTGCATTGATTACAGAGCCCTCAATGCTCTGACAATCAAAAACAAGTACCCCTTGCCGAGAATTGACGACCTGTTCGATCAACTAACAGGAGCCGTGGTATTCTCGAAGATAGACTTGAGATCAGGTTATCATCAGGTTAAGGTACGCAGGGAAGATATTCCAAAAACAGCATTCAGGACTCGTTATGGTCATTACGAGTTCCTGGTGATGCCTTTTGGACTAACTAATGCACCTGCCGTATTCATGAACCTGATGAACAGAGTCTTCCACCAATATCTGGACCAGTTCGTGGTAGTCTTCATCGACGACATTCTGGTGTATTCAAAAAGCCACGAGGAGCATGAAGAGCACTTAAGGTTGGTATTAGAGACGCTGAGACGGGAGAGCCTTTATGCTAAGATGAGCAAGTGTGAATTCTTCCTGGACCGTGTCGCATTTCTTGGACACGTTATCACAGGAGAAGGTATCTCGGTAGACCCAGCAAAGATCTCATCTGTTGAGACGTGGCCAACCCCGACCAACGTCTCAGAGGTGAGAAGCTTTCTAGGACTTGCCGGATATTACCGGAGGTTCGTAGAAAACTTTGCAAGAATCGCGGAGCCGATTACCCGTCTTACTCGCAAGGAGCAGGAGTTCATATGGACTAAAGATTGCCAGACAGCTTTTGATGACTTGAAGAAGCGTCTGACTACAGCTCCCATTTTGACTATACCATCTGGATCCGGAGGTTTCGTCATATATAGCGATGCATCCGGAAAAGGATTTGGTTGTGTCTTAATGCAACATGGGAAAGTTGTAGCTTATGCCTCAAGAAAGTTGAGGACTCATGAGAAGAATTACCCCACTCACGATCTGGAGCTTACCGCAGTCATCTTTGCCCTGAAGCTATGGAGACACTATCTATATGGCGAAAGAGTGGAGATATTCACCGATCATAAAAGTTTGAAGTACGTCTACACCCAGAAGGACCTAAATCTGAGACAAAGACGATGGCTCGAAGTGATGGCGGATTTCGAAATTGATCTACAGTACCATCCAGGGAAAGCTAATATGGTGGCAGATGCTCTAAGCAGAAGACCCTCGGCATTCTTTATGATCACCCAACCAGGTCTTCTGAGAGATCTAGAAAATTTGGGAATAGAGGTCATTATGCCAGGACTTGACGGCCAATTATCAAACTATCAGCTGCAATCAACTTTGGTAGAAAGAATCAAAACTACTCTACCAACAGATGCAAGATTTCAGAGGCTTCGACAAAGAACAGAGGCTGGAATTCAGACAGGATATCGCATACACGAAGATGGGACTCTAAGATGTGGTGATCGTCTTTATGTTCCAAATGGAGAACTTCGTAATGAGCTGATGTCAGAAGCTCATAGCTCAACATACTCTATACATCCAGGAGGCACAAAGATGTACAGAGATCTGCGACAATATTACTGGTGGCATGGAATGAAGTGGGAGATAGCACGCTTTGTGGCCAAATGCCTGGTGTGTCAGCAAGTCAAGGCTGAGCATCAGAGATCTGTCGGTCTACTTCAACCCCTCTCAATACCCGAGTGGAAATGGAAACACATTACGATGGACTTTGTTACGTGCTTCCCAAGAAGTCTTAGTGGTCGTAATGCTGTATGGGTAATCGTAGATAGACTCACAAAGGCTGCTCATTTCCTACCTTTTAGAGTTGGATAATCTACAGAAGTCTTGGCGGACATGTACATGAAGGAGATAGTGCGTCTGCATGGAGTGCCAGTCAGCATAGTATCTGACAGAGATACGAGATTTACATCTTACTTTTGGCGAAGTATGCAAGAAAGTCTTGGTACCCGCCTCAAGTTTAGCACCTCGTATCATCCACAAACAGATGGCCAATCAGAACGCACCATCCAGACACTTGAAGATATGCTGAGAGCCTGCATGCTTGATTTCAGCGGATCATGGGAAGATCATCTACACCTGGTGGAATTTTCCTACAACAACAGCTATCAAGCGAGCATTCAAATGGCTCCCTTTGAAGCTTTGTATGGAAGAAAATGTCGTTCCCCAGTATGCTGGAGCGATGTTGGCGAGAGACAGATTCTGGGGCCAGAACTAATTATTCGTACGGTGGAGAAAGTAAAGAAGATCCAGGGACACCTACGAGCTGCACAAGACAGGCAGAAGCACTGGGCCAACATTCACCGACGACCTCTAGAGTTCCAAGTAGGGGAGCATGTGTTCTTAAAGATCTCACCTACTAGAGAAACTATCAGGTTTGGAGGAAGAGGGAAGCTAAGTCCAAGGTACATTGGACCCTTCGATGTGCTAGATCACGTCGGAGAAGTTGCTTACAGACTAGCCCTACCTCAGACTTTGGAGGGAGTACATGACGTCTTCCACGTATCTCAGCTGAGGAGGTACATTCCAGACCCGAGTCATGTGCTAGACTACTCAGAGATCACCATTGGGCCAAGCTTATCTTATCAGGAGGAGCCTGTAGAGATTCTGGACCGTAGCGAGAAAGTGTTGCGAGGCCAGACTATTCCTCTCGTTCGTGTTGCATGGAGACATCATGCACCAGGTGAATCCACCTGGGAACGAGAAGAGGATATTCGTCAGCGTTATCCCCACCTATTTCCAAACCAGGGTATGTCCAATATTTCAAATTCAATCTTTCTTAATCATCATATGTCCTTAATTAATTTTTCATTTTCATTATATGGTTGTTTTTATTTCGAGGACGAAATATTCTAAGGAGGGTAGATTGTAAACTCCCTCGACCAGATTTTAGTAATTTAGGATTAATTTAGACTAAGTAGAATTTGTGCAACTTTTTAAAATTTTATTTGTTATATAATCAATTGATTGTGTACTTGTTTATTACATAATTAATTAGGGCATCACACTAGCTGTTAACCCTAAATAAATTTCACATTCCTGCTCTAGACTAGTCAGACTACTTTTTCTGTATTTTGTGCAACTTCCAGAAACCTCGTTTGATGCTTCGTTTTAGTCGCACAAATATCGTTACAAACGTATGTATTTATTTCCTATTTAATTTTCTGCTCTTTACCCATCTCTGTACCCCTAGAGATTTGAGGACCAGTAGGCACCTGTTTTTGCCAAACAAAAATACGATAATATTCTACTCTAATTGTATTACAATTATCGTTTTGACATCGTAGAAAAATTATGACTCTAATAGCCTCTAAATAATTAGTGAACACCGTGTACAGTATTTATTAAATAATAAATACGATGACTGTATCACCTGCAATATCAGACCATGCACCTGCCCAGAATCACCCCACACTGTCCAAAACATTTTTCCCCAGCTATTTCCCTCATTTTTGTACAATTTAGAATTTCGGGAAATCAGTATTTAAAATCAGGTAAATTGCGAAATTACGCAAAATACAAATTTTATGCATTTATGCAATTATTGAAAAGTTAGGGGTTTATATACAAAATTGCATGCTAGGTGGCCAAATCCTATTGGCTAGACCATAGGTGAGTGGGACCCACCCAAAACACCTAGAAAAATCCTGTAGAAATATCCCAAATACCAAATTACCAAAATGTCCCTAAGTTCCACATAATTACAGAATTGCCACTCTCTCAAAACCCTATATAAACCCTAACCCACCCATTCAAATCCTTACAGCCCTTCCCTCCGCCACCTCCGACCACCGCCTCCGGCCAAACTCGGCCCAACCCTTCGCCCTGCCACCCTCTCCCCTCCGGCCAAGTCCCACCGCCAGCGCCGCCCTGCTCCGCCGGCTACAGCCCCCGCACCCTCCCCCTCTCCTCCCTGTTAACAGCACCACCACCACTCCCATTCACTTCCCCCGCCGCCTCCGGCCGTCACCGACCACCGCCACCCTACCCAAACCCTTCGCCCCGACCTCCTCTACCTACCACCACGACCTCGCCTCCCCACGACGCCGCCACCGGCCGCCCTAGCCCCCGCAGCGACCACCACTCCCTAACCCAAGCTGCTGCCACCCTCACCCCCGACGCCTCTAGCCGCCACCACCACCGCCGTGCACCTCCGCCACCACCCCCAACCTGACCGCCACCCTCCCCTCTTCCAAACCCGCCGCCTGCCCAGCCACCTCCGCCGCTCCTCCGCCGGCCAGCGCCCCCGCAAGCTGCTGCTGCTGTCAGTGGCCACTGCTACTGTTGCTGCTCCTCCGGCCGCCTCCGGCCAGCTCCGCCGCCGTCCTCCCGCCGGCGACACCGTGTGGGACCCCCCTTGCCACCTGTAAAGGTATATTATACCTATACTATACTAAAATACATAAATAATCTATAATACATGTATATAGGAATATAATATATGTATATGTATATATATATGTATATTACTATGTATATTTATATATATATCTATATACTTATTATATTATAATATATATACTAAAATATATACTATTATTATACAGTATATTATAATGTATAATATACTTTATATATATATTATACTATACATATATATGTATATGTATATATGTATATGTATATATGTATATATTATATCATAATTACTATTATGTATATATTTAATTCTGTTAAAAATATATAAATATATGTGTATACATATATTTATATGAGTTGTATATAACATATATATTATACTATGCAAATTTTGTTTATTTATTTTCTGCATTTATTTTCTGCATTTATTATATATATATATCTATATCTATATATATATATTATTTATATATATTGTTATTCAGCTGGATAATACAGCTTATTATAAATATGTAAATTTACATTTCTGCAATATATTATATATACTATATACCAGCTGGATAATACAGCTTAATTATATATATTATATTTTAATTCTTGTAATGTCATTTATCATATTATATACTATGTTACAGCCTACATATAAATATATAATTAATTATTAACAGTGGTCACATATAGACCCTGATAATATATATGTATTTAATTACTGTCCTGTCAATTCAATTATTTATATTATATATATCAGAGGATACACCCTGATAAATACTATATTATTTATCGCAGTGGATATACCCTGCTACTATATATTATTGCCTGCATTTATCTGTTCTATATATATATACTATTATATATATTATATCTATGCCTACTATATATATATCTATACTATATATTATGTATATAAATATGTTTTATATTACCACCATGATATTCACGAACCCTGCCTATTCTTTTAACAGAAACCAACTACAGCACAGCCAGTGACCCCCTGTCACCAGCACCTTCACAACTGACTGTAAAATCAGGATTTCAACACTATCAGGGAGTAGGCAAGTATACCTTGCCAAGTATTGTTTAAATTAAATTGTTGATATCTACTTTGTTCTGAAATTCATATACCATGATCACCTGAGACTGCCTTGGGTACAGTCAACTGTTATGTTGACATGATATTACAGACTCTCTAACAGCTGAGAGAATATCCTAATATATTCTCCTAGACCCTATTACGAGAACACGCAACATGGTTGCATTTACATATATGGATGTGAGCTGCGTATTGGTTAGCTACCAGTACGTGTGACCCGCATCACGGATTAGAATAACTCAGGAAATGTACGACTTGACATTTAGTTTCATTGGGATGGAAAAGATAACTAGTTGACGTATGGGACACCCCCTCCACAAATGTTCTATACCTTCGCACCATGCTCCTTGGAGATGGTCGATTGCAGAGTTCCCTGAGTCGGGGGCATACGACACCTATACTAGCCAGTCGCCACGATTGGTGAATTACGTCAGCGTATGTCTAGCCACACATTCCCATGCGTACTACTGGATCTTTACTTACATTTTCACTTAGTATGGTTAGCACCCTGTATTTATTTTATTTTCTTTATTCAGTATTTAAATTACATGGCATGTCATTTTTCTGTATCTTGTTACGTCCCACTGAGGACCTGGTTCCTTGCCAGATCTAGATGAGGCTTTCTACCCCACAGTGTACGGGCCTGATCAGGAGGCCAGATGTGCTACCGAGGAGGAGCTCGAGGAGACACCCTCAGAGTAGGCTTGACCTTAGATGCTGCTACCTAGAGATGGAGATGTTTTGATCAGATAGACACTGCTTAGTCTATCTGATTTTTCTGCGCTATTATCAGTTTTTGTAGTAGGCTTATAATCTCACCAGTTGTGTACTGTATCAGACTCAGTTATATATATATATTTCAGCACTTGCTTTTCTGACATTTTTTGTGGATGAGATAGCTTTACCTGTTCTATACTTGTAGTATTTTAGGACAGCGTAGCACGTCCCTTTGGTTCCATCAAAGTGGATTAAGCCCTTAGTGACGTGTCAGCTAGCCAGTGACACGTGGCCTAGTTTCTGGCATTTTGGGACTGGGGCGTGACACGTGTCTAGTCCCTCGATCTTTTGGGATTGGGGCATGACAGACGACACCCTACACGGATGCAATGGCTGCCTATAAGAAGATGATGAAGATGGAGGATCCAAAAATTATGTCGAACGACTACTTTGATATTCTAATCGATTGATACTGTATATTGAAATGTATGTTGTGCAAAGAGCCATGTATATTTAACTGTATATTGAACTGTATGTTGTGTGTATGTTGTGCAATGAAAGAAGTTATCTAAACCCTAGGACTGTATGTTGTGCATTGATACTAATCGATTTTGACTGTATATTGTGCATTGATACTAATTGATACTAGGACTGTCAAAATTATATGTAAAACTGTCAGAAAATTTTGACAGTCCTAAACTTTATCCACTGTCAGTGGACAGTTATATGTAAGTCTAGGACTGTCAAAATTTTGATAGTCCTAAACTTTATCCACTGTCAGTGGACAGTTATATGTAAGTTTATGACTGTCAAAATTTTGACAGTCCTGGAAGATACTAGGACTGTCAAATTTTTGACAGTCCTAAACTTTACCCACTGTCTTTGGACAGTTATATGTAAGTTTAGGACTGTCAAAATTTTGACAGTCCTAGAAGAATGTAGGACAGTCCTAAACTTTATCCACTGTCTGAGGACAGTTATAGGTAAGTTTAGGACTGTCAAAATTTTGACAGTCCTAAACTTTATCCACTGTCTGTGGACAGTTATATGTAAGTTTAGGACTGTCAAAATTTTGATAGTCCTGGAAGATACTAAGACTGTCAACTTTTTGACAGTCCTAAACTTTACCCACTGTCTCTGGACAGTTATAAGTAAGTTTAGGACTGTCAAAATTATGACAGTCCTGGAAGATACTATGACTGTCAAATTGTTGACAGGCCTAAACTTTATCCATTGTCTATGGACAGTTATATGTAAGTTTAGAACTGTCAATATTTTGACAGTCCTGGAAGATACTAGGACTGTCAAAATTTTGACAGTCCTAAACTTTACCCACTGTCTCTGGATAGTTATATGTAAGTTTAGGACTGTCAACATTTTGACAGTCCTAGAAGAAAGTTGGACTGTCAAAATTTTGACAGTCCTAAACTATCTCCACTGTCATAATCTGCATATTTGACAACTGTATGTATGTAGCAAAATTAGAACACAATTTGTATGTATGTAGCAATTGTAGCAATTTTTCAAATTGTAGGAATTGTAGCAAACTTAGAACACAAAAAATTCATTCAAAGTTTTACAACTCAAATTCAAACTTTAAACTTTTACAAGTCTCAAAAGTCATATTCATTGAAAGTTTTACAAGTCTTCAAACGTGGCCTAAACTTCATGCCGCCTCTTTGTACATTACTCTCTATTTTCCAAGAAAGAAAAATCTTCAGCGTTGTCGATTTGTTGGAGTTCGTCATTGATTGCCATATAATTCGAACACTGGCAACTTACGAGGCTTCTTCCCAATTTCTTCAATTTCCTAGCCTATTCATGAGAATTAAAAAAAAAATTATGTTATAAATATTTATAAATATCAAACTGAAAGTGAAGAAGTTGGCTCACCATCTTGACCAATGCAGTATATAAGACCGATTTGGCAGGAAGATCTGAAGGTACACGCGCAATATCGCCTTCGCGTTGGAACAAGGTAGGTAGTCCGACACCAGCGTAGTAGGCGAGGTAGTCGTCGCTATATTCTGTCATATTTACTGCTTCTTGTCGTTCAGTGTCTCTAATAACGTGGCGTTGCCACTCGGTGAAGAAGTTTGAGACCCAGTTGAACGCCGCAGGAATATAGTTTAGCAGTTTGGTACCTCGTGGAGCAGTTATCATTTTTAAAGTGCACTTTGGGACGGTTTGTACGTAGCCAAACTGACGGAGCACTCTATCCGGCATATAAGCCTCCTCGATTTCATGACAACTTATAAGACCGTGATATAAAGCGACTGGTTGCAATGGACGACTAGTCTGTCGTAAATTACGGTATGGATCCCAAATAATCTGCACCGCATAAAATTTAGCATAACGTAGTAAATTATTTCCAAACATTAAAAAATTAGGTCTAAATTCACCTCTTCTGTCGTCATATCTTTGAGTGCATTCCGTAGGACGGCCAATGTGTGAGGACGTTTGGCATCTTCCTTAGTTGGCTTCCATCGGCACATTCTAGGAAGATTCTCGTCATACCCTCGGTTCAGTTTAGCCCGCTGCAGGGTTGGAAAGTGCTCGTATATCCATGCCTTTACGTAACCAGGTTAAAAAAATATTAGTCCAAAAATTAACAACAAAATTTAAAATTATGTATACAAGTTGACAAAGATATATCTATCCATGGAGTAGAGTCTGGCATCCAGATATTGTCTTCGAACCCACGCGGGATGTCGCACCAAGCTCGCGATAAAGGTATGCTAGTATACCGCTTCCCCAAGATATTTCTTCTACCGTGTCAATGTTATCCAAATTGAGGAGATATTTGGCATGTATGGACGTTCCAGACTTATCCGTAATGCCGACAGTCTCTAAGATGAACTGCATATATCAGCGGGCCACATTATCGCTATTATCCATTTCGGGGTCCGGATCAGCAAATATCTCCTCCAAATATTTTAGAGGAAGTCCGTAAGACTTCTTGAATTCTCGAAGACTGGTAAAACTAGTGGCATCAACTCCCAGACACCCTAATACATAATCCACAATATGGTCGTAAAAGTTGATGCTCGACTCATCAAAAGTTTGATTCATCATGACTCGACCATCAACCCTAAGTCCTAATATATGATGGACGTCATCAAGGGTAATCGTCAACTCCCCATTGGGTAGATGGAAAGTGTTGGTTTCTGGATGCCATCGTTCTACAAATGCTGATATCAGTGCATTATCCACCGTCGTATATGAGTAGCTACCCAAATATTATAAACCGGTGGGACTGATTTTTACCTTCACATCGTCTCCCAATAATTTATACCTCCATGTATTGCATTTTTCCCGTGGTTGATCACCGTCATCATACGAGAACTCTCCTGAAAAGTAAATAATTGGATGAAGTTATACCTCTATGTAAAATATACTTATCTATAAATAATTGGATGAACTTTGAACTTACAACTATATATAAAATTATCATAACGTAATGTACTTACCGGATTATTCCATATTTGGTATGCAATATGGTTTTTGATCGACGGTAACATAGAGCAACCGTTTGGACGAGTCTCGACTGGACTATCTGGCTGCTCAGAAGGTCATGAACCATCAGTAGCCCAATTTCCGAGGGTTTGTAGGAGACTCTCGACAGGACTATATGCAGGCTGAGAAGGTCCTGAACCATCAGTAGGCCGATTTGGGACATTTGGCATATCCTCATCGGAGGAGGAAGAAGAATCGAAAGAACTAGGAGGAGCACGTATATTCGAACGAGTGATAATCTTCTTCGTCAATCGACGTTTTCTCACTTCAGGGCGTGCCTCGGGCTCGTGAATAGTGACACATGGTTCAATAGTACGTGAAACATTGCGTTCCTTACGCATCGACGCACTAGGGCGTCTTCTGATGATATCTTCATCCACAGTGCCCTTCCTAGGGTCATGACTATAAGACAAAAAATAAAATTTTATTTAACATCCTAAATTAATTTAACATTCAGGACTGTAGAAATTTCTACAGTCCTACACGTATACAGGACTGTAGAAATTTCAACAGTCCTAATTTTTTAGGACTGTTGAAATTTCTACAGTCCTTTATAAATTTAGGACTATAGAAATTTCTACAGTCCTTAATTTATATACGATTGTAGAATTTTCTACAGTCCAAAATCTATATGGGATTGTAGAAATTTCTACAGTCCCGCCCGATACTGCTCGATACTATCGACGATTGTCGACATTGTATGCCCTAAAATCGAGTACGACAATCCAAGTAAACGTCTAAACTACATCCTAAACTACATTCAGGACTTGTATGCCCTCATTTGAAGAATGGAAAGAAAATCACTCAAAAAATTTGAAATGTAAGAGAAATTTTTAAAAATTTTGGAATTTTTTGGAAAATTTTGTAAATGCAATAGAACAAGGAGAAGGAAGAATTGTACCTTGATTCTTTCGAGACTTTGGGAGCCATCGACAAGGAGGAGGAGGACAAAGTCGAGGAGAACGGCTCCGGCGGGAGGGGGGAGGGCACCGGTGGGGTTTGGAGGGTTTGGGAGGAGGGTTTCAAGCTTGGGCTAGTATGAGTAAACTAATGGGCTAGTGTGAGTAAACTTTGTTCATTAATAGGCTAGCCCCAATCCTGGGCTAGCCCTTAGTAAACTTTGTAGTGCCCTTATCAAAAGCCGATTTCTAGCAAAGACATTCAGAGATGGCTCTTCTTTGCAAAAGTTTGAAGATAACTCTTCTCGAATGGCCTTGGTAACTTCTGCATAGAACTCCAAGAGTCATAAAAGTTTCTATGCTTCTACAGTATCGAGTAACCAACTGTAATTCAGGATAAAATTAGGTGGCAACGGGCCTCAAGAGGACCAAAATTGTTGCATGTACTATTGTATATACCTATACAGAAACGGAAAGTTAGGTGCATATCACAAAATTCTTTATTATCGACTAGACACTTATATTTTTATGAGGCCGTCATTGATTGGAACGCTTATATTTTTGTGAGGCCATTTAGGGTGTGAACATGGGGCACCAATATAGTCGACTTTATTCCCAGCAACATGCAATAATCATCAAATATCTTTGATTGGAACTCTTTGGCATCATCAAATCCTATGAATTTTATGTAATAATTTTGGTAGTGAACCCGCAGCTTAATTAGCCGACCAGGAGTTGCAACTTTTTTTAGTCAACTACACATATGACCTGCGAATCGAATCATCAACCAACACATTTAAATATTTTAATGGTCAGCATGTTAGTTGGATAAATCTACAAATCTCCCCGTGAAATCTACCGTAAGAGAGGGAGGAATATGCTTGGCAAAGTGTATTTAGAATACGTGAGATCCTTACTACGGGTAATGTGATGATATGTGTAGAACTGAAAATACGATGCAACAAGTCTCAATCTAGGTAATCCAGACAGTCATGTCAAAGCATAAATGTATTTCTTACTCTAATATCCATGTATGGCATTATGTATTGGACTCTACTCTATTTTTATCAGTAGTTTCAGCTATTTTTTTTCGAATGTCCTTAAAATTAAACAATATTTTTTCCCGAATAAGGAGAAATATTTAACACACAAGATTCTAAAATGATATGAACAAAAATGCTTTCCCTCTTTGTTATAACAGAAGTTGTCATGTCCATTTTCTCTCCATCTGACTTAATCTTGTGAGTAATCACAAGAGTAGTCATTTCCATTTGGTCACGGATAGTGTTTTGTACCCGCGGATGGGGTGCGCAGAGCCGGTTCGGGTTGTTGATCGGGTCCGGACCAGTCCAGATCAACGTTGACCGGGCCGGGCCCATTATACATCTTGATGTTGTTTGGAAAGGGGGAGGAGAAGTTAAGGGAAAATTTTATGTGGGTCATACTAAAAAAATCATCCAAAAGTGGAAGAAAAATGAAGAGAGATGAAAGAATTTTGGAAGAATTTACCCAACTACCCTTAAAAAAAGGTAACCATAAATTATGATTTGAGAATACCAATGATTAAATAGTAAATAGTAATTATATCTCTATCCACAAATAGACAAAAAAATATTTTTAAACTTTTATTTTTGCTATTTTTTGTTCATCCAAACAATGGAAAGAAAAAAAATTAACTTTACTTCCATTTTACTCCCTCCATTTTCTTTTCCCTCAAATTTTTCTTTCCCTCCCCACCAAAGTCAAGGTGTGTATTGGGCCGGTCCGGGCCGGCCCATGGTCCGGGTCAACCGGGTTTGACCGGATTCGGTCCGGGCCGGGCTCAACCCGAAGAGAGCAGCGGGCCGGACAGGGCCGGCGCGGTCTTCAAAATAATATGACCCAGCCCGGGCCCGTGACCCGGTCAGGGTAGGACCGGGCCGAACCGGTCGGGCCGGACCGGCCCGATTTTTTTTATATAAAAAATTTAAAATATATATATATATATATATTAGTAAATAAAATAATCGGTCCGGCCCGGCCCAACCCGGAACCGGTCCGAACCCGCAAAGTTGCACACCAGGCCGGACTTACGGGCCGATTTTGCCGACCAAGTCCGGACCCGCGGAGGAGGTGGGCCGAGCCGGTCCGGATCGTTGACCGGATCCGGCCCAGACCGGGTTTGACCGGACTGGACCTGTGGCGGGTTCCGGACCGACCCGCCCATTTAGACACCTTTTACACCAAAGTTCCCAAACACATTCTTCCATTTATAATTCGCTTTTTGGTTGCCCTAGCATAACATAAATGGAACATATCAATTAAGTTCTCTTCCATTTTGAACCTGAAAAAAAAGGTACAGGTATATGAAAACTTGCCCCATTTTAACTACAGAGGTCATCTTCGCAAAAAAGTACACTATATTCTGCCCCATTTTTACTGTAGAGGTCGTCTCCGCAAAGTATATTTGTAAATATGTTCCCTCAGTGTGCATGTATTGGGAAAAAACCAATACAATAATATGACAGAAGAATTAAAATCTATCCAAATTTCTTGACAGTCAATGATATAACGGACCATTGAGACCGTCGAAACACTAAGCAACATGGATACGCTTCAGGTGCTGCGTTTGACACTGGTCAAGCTCCTGACGCTTAGCTCGTTCATTTAAACTTCTTTGTTATTGCTTCTACCTGTCAAAAAAAAAACACATACAAAATAAAAGAAATCTTTTTTTTTATTGTAAGAAAGTAGAGATTTGGTATGAAGGAGAAGTACGAGCAGAAGATGCAAGAACCTATTTAATATTTTAGGCTGCAAATTTAATGATACACCACTTTAAACCTTACACTTGACATATTAGAAAATTATTTCATCCCTACAAATTTTGGACTTGACCCAACTTCACACACAACCTATTAACTATTATAGGTTGGACCCAAGTGTGGTCAACCACACTAAATGGGCATCCAATATTCCTCACTTGTTCACCTTCCATAACCCTCAAATACCCTTAACTATTCACTTTCCACAACTTACAAAAACTTCCCAACCATTACTCTCCTCTCAACCCTTCACCTCCCCCTAAATGGATGGCCACCTATAGACTTTCTCTCACCTTATTACCTCATAACACCTAAAAAAAACTTCTTCCTAACTCTCTTCCACACATTTTCTCTTCACAAACCATCTTCAAAATACTTCTCCATTTTTTTTCACACCACCATATTTTTACCCCTACTAGGCTCAATCCAAATTAAGCAACACCCCACCAATCCGATCATAACTCTCTCCATACTTAGTTTCTATGTCTCCAATTCATATACTTCTTACCCTCCCTGTATTCAAAACTTCATTTTCACAAACCTTCCATCAAAACATACCCAAAGTTTCTCAAAACAACCCCTCCATCAGAGGTGTTCAGGCTTAAGCCGAATTTAGCCTATACCCTTTTTAGACCACTACTCCACCTCCACAACCCTCACACCACCCCCCCCCCCCCCCCCCAAACACCCAAATATCCTTCACCTACCCCTCCTCAACAAGTTTTCTTTATAACTCAGCACCTAAATCATTCCACAACTCCCTCAAACACCCTCCACAATCCAAAGACCCCTGCTGAATCCAAAAATCCAAGCACCACTTCTCACACCATTCCACCACTACCATGGCTATTCTAACACCACAAAAATCTTTCTAATCTCACTCTCTACATTTCTCCTAACACCTCGAATCCCCACAGCACTTGGAACAATATTTTGAAGTCCCGGACAGCAGCTACAAGCCAAAGTGTCCAAATTTGGACAGATTTGTGCAAGCAGTGCACAGTCATCTTTTTTTTCTCATTTCACTTTGGTAAGTGCCCGAACTCCTCCTAATTAACCATCTCCATATTTACTTCACATAGCTCTTCAAGTTTACCAACTTTTTATTCATAATTTTCATGATATGACACCAAGAATACCAACTATTTCTCACGACTAGCCTTTGAATGTTATATATGTTGTTATCCTTATCACTTTGCCATGAATTTAACCCATGCGCACACTTATTTCAACTCCATGTTAACTCCACGTCTATAATTTTAGAATATATGTGGTATATTTAGAGTGATATATGCATAATTATACACACATGAGACTTGGTGAATGATATGTACTCGGGTTGTGCAGATGCCTAGGTTTATTCCTAGATAGTTATTTTGTATTTAAAAATACCATGTTAGAGAATAACATATGTCATGTTATATAGTGTTTAATATATATATATATATATATATATATATATATATATATATATATATATATATATATATATATATATATAGAGAGAGAGAGAGAGAGAGAGTTGAGGAGCATGTATTTAGAAATGTTTGTATGAGAAGTTGTTGTTGTTAAAGTGTTAACCCTAGAAGTAGTTACTGTTACATAAACTAGTTGAATAGTTGATAATGGAAAACCTTAAACATGTGAAGGATAGAATTATATATAATATTTCATGTGTAATATGGATTGAGGATAGTATTAGTGAGTTCAATTTACCCTTAAACTTGATGATGACATACTATGAATGACTATTTGAGTTAGGTTAGCACTTGCTTTATGAACATTGAGAATGTGTATATCATACTTGTACAAGAAGACCTTAGTAGGTAGGACACCTAGTACCTACGTATTTGAGAACCAACTTAGCAACTACATGGACCTTAGTTATGACCATGTTTATGATATATGAAAAATTGTACCTTTAGAGGATTTGATGATATTATGTGACTAGTAGACTTAGTGATTATATGCTTTACTTGATACTTTTTTAGCCACCCTAGTCAACCTACCTAGTTAGAACCCCTAATTAATTTAGACTCTAAATAACTAACGACATTATGTAAATTGTACCCTTGATTAATTTAGACCCTAATTGTCTAATGATTAATGATGTAGAGTAGTTGTCCTCTTGTGCTTGCTTAGTGAGTCGTGTCCTAGTGATTGATTTGATATTACTATATATATAGGCCCTTGGGATTGTTCAGACTTGGACGCCGGAGCAAGTTCTTTCCATTGCAGCTTTGAGTTTCTGGCAAGATACCTTGCCACTTTGTTGTACTGTCTAATTTTAATTATTATCATTATATGATTCTACTTTGAATAATTATGGTATAAATGTGTCCGTCTGATTATGACTCGGGTGTAGTCGACGAATGAGTCGATGAGTAGCTTAATGCATTGACTTAGGTATTAGTGACTTACCCAATATGGTGGAGGTATTTTAATATCTCCTGAGACCTTGACATGTACTTTTTCTGTACCATATATTATTCATGATGCAAGTTGGTGTACCCGACTTGCTATCGGTGCATAAGATGCGCATGACTGTATACTGCATAGTCTTAATAGTAATAATTTATTTATGAACGGACATGATAGTTTGAAGATGTGTATTTTGTGTATTCGACTTAAACATTTATATTGGACAGGGAGAAAAATTATTGGTCTTATTGGATACACACATTGGTGACTGTAGAGGATCTACGAAAACTAATGACTCATTTATCAGATGTCACTTTGGACGGAGAGTTAGGCATTTTTATAGATATATTCAGACTACCTGCGTTCTTCAGAGGGTTATGGTATTTATTTAGCAGAAGCCGCGTTTGATGGGACGTTATGGTAGTTATCTATGCCTACGCCTACCCATACCTACCAAGGTTGTCCTCAAATTGTATTCACATAGATGGTTAGGTTATCCTATTTATCTTCACAGTATTTATATTTTGGCATGTATCATTTGTATCTTTTTACGTCGCATTGAGGACCTGGTTTCCTGCCAGGTTAGCTGAGTTAGACACATAGATTTTTTTTGGATGGTTGATGAGAAGCAATTTAATTACAAATATTATTCTCCCGTGGTATATATGCTTCATTCTATCATCTATATCTACTTAGTATTTGTAGACTCATGTTATTTACTTTGAGTCTATTCGAAAAGTATGATTATTAGGCTGCAGACTAGTAGTGATATTTACCTCTCTTTTATTCCTGTCATATGGTTTGAGATATAGATAGTTAAAATCAATAGATAATTAGATTGATCACTTGACCATAGATAACGTAAGTGTACTTCGTTGAGTCTATTAAATTGGAATGCGCTACGTAGTCATACCAGCTAGCCATTGGCACGTATTTGGTTCCACATGATTTGGGACTGGGGCATGACATATTTTTTTTGGTGGCCCGTGCAGGTCAGAGCATATCGTTTCGCCTATGTTACTGTACCGAACTAGCCTTCGAGTTAGGATTAATGTTGGATAAGATCTCAATCCATAACTGATTTTAAAACTCCTCTTGTATTTGATTATCGCCCTTGGAATTCATAATTATATTCATTCATTCCCCTCAATATCATTATCATTGTTTCTCATCTTCCCCTATTTCGGGGAGATGGACGTTCATGCGTGGTGATTCCCTCCAGAAGCAGATCTTCGTCAAGGCGGAAGAAGGCATGCTTGATATAAAGTTTGGATAAGATGGTTACCCTTAGTGTAGGGTAGGTAGATAAGTGATTTCTAGATGCTAGAGCTAGTATAGATTGTTAGCATGGAAATTTAACATAGAAGTAGAGACTTAGAACTAACCTTACCCATTGCTTATGGTACCAGTAATTTAAAAATATTAGAATTTAGAAAGATGGTTTGTTCTAATGCTCTCGGATACTTTATGGAATAACATAGCTAGATGATATGGATTAGCTGTGGCTCATGGTGGTGATAAAGTGAATGGTATTATGACCTTAAGAAAATAGAACTTTACGTGGCAGGCCATAGTGGTTAAATCTCTAGTTGCCTTATGACAGTTAGTATCAAACCTAGATCTTACCACCCCCTTAAATTATTGATAACTATAGGACTGGACTAAATAGATAGGTAGATTGCTAGACCTAATAATTGAATAATTAAATAACTTGAGTACTATGGTATAGTTTTCAAAATCAGGGTTAGATATACTGACTTATTTAGGTTGCCAGTGGACTCGTGAGTTCCCCCATTGATAATTTGGATAGATAAGCTAGTATCTGTGATAGAGTAAATAGGTTGAAGGATGAGAGTTTCAATTGATGTTATAGTCTTGAGTTAGATATAGTAAATTTCCTATAATGGATGGCAAGTTATAACAGGATGGTATTCGTGTGGTTTGGATGAAGAGTATACATGAAATAAACTAGAAGAAACCTCAAGTTCGAGGTAAAGAAGGTAGAATAGCAACAAAAAGAGATTCACGAGGAGTACATGACCTTAAGCATTTTAAATTAAGATAAGAATTTAGGAAGAACTAAAAAATTTATCACTCGGTAGATGCTTAGAAGATTTATACTATGAATCAAAAAGTATTATGCCATGATTGGCGAAGCATATAGTGGAAAAGCATAGTAACATACTAAAAGGATATAAAGATATGTAGGAAACAAATAATGAGGGAAAGATATTATGGTCACATAATCCAAGGAGAAGGAATTGTGATATAAATTTGAGGGATAATAATTTTAGTATTTATGAATTATAATGCTTTTAAAATTTTGAGAATTTAATGTGAATATAAATTATTGATCAGACTCGAAGTGGTACGAATTTTAAGGAACTAAACACAGGTTCATATCACATACTGACTCATTGGTCATTCTGTAGTGGATTACCACAAGACCCTTAGATTATACATTGACACATGGGCAGGGGAGTGTAAATAAAAGATAGAATTCTTATAGAAATGATAGTTAGAAATTGTGGTATTACACATAAACTACTTAGGGTCAGGGATTTAAATTTTTTACTAATAGGAAATAAGATTGTTGGACCAAATCCTTAGTAGTAGGTGATGATATAGGAACCTATTTCCAATTTACCCTAGCCGATGGATTTTTGAATTTTAGAAACCGTATTCTCATTATTGTATTGGTTATATTTTTATCTAGGGTATTTAGAATGATTGAATAGATATTTATTACATAATTTCTATATTTTCAACTATGTATTTAAATAGAGACTTATGTTATAATTTATTACATGTATTTTCCTAGGAATTGAATTAAGTTAAGCTTCTAGACTATGTAGGACGACTGGCTAGATTAGACTTATTGCTGTTAAGAGCAATTATAAGAAGTTAGGCTGAAGGATTTTATTGTGGATACTATAGGTTGATAACATTATACCTAAGAAAGAATGTGAGATAATAACTGTCTTAGCTGCAGAATAAAGGATTTAGATACTACATAGGTGGCCTTGAAGATTTTGTGCTTGTAAGATTTTAGTGCCTACCCCTTGTACTCCTTCGAGAGTAAAGGTATGTCATTATTTTCTTTATAGATATTGAAAGATTTAAATTAAGATTATGTTGCGATATCCTTGAGTAACCTAGAGTTATAGCAGGTAATTTTCTAGATAATAATTAGGATGATAACAATGATGAGATAATTCATGGCAGTGAGAAGATTTAAGGACCAAATGCCTTAGACGATTAAATTTTAGGTATTTGACAATTTAAGATTTAGTGAATGGGGCATGAGTAAGTACCAAGATGTGTTATATATATTTAGAAATATTATGAAATGGGGTTGGGGAGATTGATTTTGAATTTCGAGAACAAAAATTTCTAAGGTGGATAGATTGTAAACCCCTTCACCCAATTTAGGTATATATAGTTTTGTGCGATTTTGTAAATTATTTTAGGATAATTATGGTTAGAAAATTGGAGTTATTTTACAAACTTCAATTGTGATATATTTGGTGCACCTTACTATAGTTTCAATATTTGGAACACTACACAAGCCCTTACTGACCATCAATTTTTACACTCTTAATCCAGACAGACCAATCTTCAATCCTGACTTTTGTGTCACTCTCAAACACACTCTCTTGTGCTATAATTTAATCGTACAACATTCGTCATATAATTCCAATTCAAACCTAAACTTGAATTTGTGACCTTCCCAATCGAATTTGGAAACCTAACTTCGACCCTTTCCTCGACATCACTATATGACCATGATACTATATTAAGCTCACAACATCCATGACATATGTGTCACACCTAATTAGACTTCTACATACTTTTAATTCATTTATAAATCATAAATAATATTGCATGTGTAATATGGATTGATGATAGTATTAATGAGTTCCATTTACCCTTGAACTTGATGATGACATACTTTGATTGACTATTTGAGTTAGGTTAGCACTTGCTTTATAAATATTGAGAATGCGTATATCATACTTGTACAAGAAGACCTTAGTAGGTAGGACATCTAGTACCTACGTATTTGAGAAGCAACTTAGCATCTACATGGACCCTAGTTATGACCATGTATGAAAAATTGTACCTTTAGAGGATTTGAAGATGTTATGTGACTAATAGACTTAGTGATTATATGCTTTACTTGACACTTTATTAGCCACCATAGTCAACCTACCTAGTTAGAACCACTAATTAATTTAGACTCTAAATAACCGATGGCATTATGTAAATTGTACCCTTGATTAATTTAGACCCTTATTGTCTAATGATTAATGATGTAGAGTAGTTGTACTCTTTTGCATACTTAGTGAGACGTGTCCTAGTGACTGATTTGATATTACTAAATATATAGGCTCTTGGGATTGTTCAGACTTGGATGCCAGAGAAGGTTCTTTCCATTGCAGCTTAGAGTTCCTTACAAGATACCTTGCCATTTTGATGTACTGTCTAATTTTAGTTATTATCATTATATGATTATGCTTTGAATAATTATGGTATAAATGTGTGCGTCTGATTATGACTCGGGTACAGTCGATGAATGCGTCGATGAGTAGCTTAATGCATTGACGTAGGTATAGTGACTTACCCATTATGGTGGAGGTATTTTAATATCTCCTGAGACCTTGACACGTACTTTTCATGGCACCATATATTATTCATGATGCAAGTTGGCATACCCGACTGGCTATCGGTACGTACTATGCGCATGATTGTATAATGCGTAGTCTTAATAGTACTAGTTTATTTATGATCGAACATGATAGTTATGAGATGTGCATGTTGTGTATTCGACTTGTACATTTGCATTTGGCGGAAAGGACAATTATTGGTCGTATTGGATACACACATTGGTGACCATAGAGGATCTACGAAAACTAATGACTTATTTATCGGATGCCACTTCCGACAGGGAGTTAGGCTTGTTTATAGATATATTCAGACTACCAGCGTTCTTCGGAGCATTTTGGTATTTATTTAGCAGAAGTCGCGTTCGACGGGACGTTATGGCAGTTATCTATGTCTACGCCTACCCATACGTACTAAGGTTGTCCTCAAATTGTATTCCCATAGATGGTTAGGTTATCATATTTATTTTTACAGTATTTATATTTCGGCATGTAGCATTTGTATCTTATTACGTCCCACTGAGGACCTGGTTCCCTGCCAGGTTAGCTGAGTTGGACACAGAGATCTTTTAATAGATGGTTGATGAGCACCGATTTACTTACAAGTATTATTCTTCCATGGTATATATACTTCATTCTGTCATCTATATCTGCTTAGTATTTGTACACACATGCTATTTACTTCGAGTCTATTCGAAAAGTATGATTATTAGGCTGCAGAATACTAGTCATATTTATCTCTCTTTTATTCCTATCATATGGATTGAGATATAGATAGTGGAAAGAAATAGATAATTAGATTGATCACTTGACCATAGATAGCGTAAGTGCACTTCGTCGGGTCCATTAAATTGGAATGCCCTACATAGTCGTACCAGCTGGCCATTGCCACGTGTTTGGTTCCATATGTTTTGGGACTAGGACGTGACACAAATTATCCTTGGACGTGCAATAACGTACAACCAGAAATAATGTAAATATAGTTGCACTATTTAAAAAATATAAACAAGTGTGGCAATGTATACTTACCTGGATCCAGTAGCAGGTACAGAGCCCTAGTCCAAAGAGCCTAAAGAACATAGAGAATGGAGTAGAAGTTCATTAATTTTTAATTCTATAGCATACTTATATTTGGATGGTTAAATATTTCTAATTAAGTAAAGCCTGCTTAGCTTAACATGCACAAATTGAAGGCTTAAAAGCATACAAATATAGTGGTTGAAGGTCCTTGCCCCCTGGTCCCTTATGTACTTATTAATACATAACTAAAAATGCTAACAGTTCTCCTTCTCATGTTGAACATTCACTAACAACTATGCTTATATATTAGCCAAAGTTGATTCCTTATTAAATACTTTAAAAATAAGTTGCTTTGGTGATGAAACCAAGCATGAATAGATTTTACCTTCACAGGGTTATCTACATCAATACCTCATTGACATTACCATAAATAATTTCTATGGAAAGTGAACTCCTCGACGCTATGAAGATCAATCTCGCACCGCGGAGAAAGGCGACCACGACGAATGCCTAGGATTCCTCAATGTTGTTGCCATTCCGTATAATGCTCCGCTCTGCAGAAAGACATTATGCTGGAATTATAGATGGATCAGACCAATGGAATACAAGTAGTGCAGGTGTAAACCCCCTCACCCAAAATTAGGCCTACTTGGCTTAGATAGTGAAATTAGGGCTAGTTTGTATCCAATTGGAAATAGGACACGGCATTTTATTTAATTTTACAGTAATTAAATCACGTAGCGGACCTTGTCGTTGCTTCGATAAATGGAGCACCACACTAGCCATTGCCTTCCTACAAACTTCACATCCTTGTCCTAGACATGCCCGCCTTCTATCCTGACCTTTGTGTAACTTATAATTATGCTCTCTTGTGCTACATTTTAGTCGAACAACATTCATCGCGGACGTTTGTACTTAATTCTATATAAATACGACTTTGTATCCTTGTGCGTTCCAATCGAAATTGGAGATACAATCTTGACCCATTTCGTGCAACCCAATTAATGATAATATTCTATTCTGAGTCCCCTATGTCCATGACACTTGTGTTCCACCTAATTTTATCCTCATGTACTCCTAATTAATTCCAGAACACCGTATGCATTAATTTTAAATTAATTTAATCTAATTTCTATCTTTGTCCAATTTTCCTATTGTTGGGCATTTTTATGCAAAAGTGCATTGAGGTGTCCATACCATTGGACAATACATGAAGAAACCCATTTTTTCCCTTCATATAAATTTTCCCATAAATTTCGGAATGTGCAACACACAACATCACTCCTGTCACGACCCGCACTCGAAAATCGGGCATGAACCGTGGGTACGTCAAGCCTACGCCGTAGAATCAGCGGTAGAATGCTGTAAAGGTTCATTCTATGTCACAATCTATATCTCACAAAACTTGTCAATATAACCTCTCCAAAAGGAGGGCAACCACGTAATATATATATGCCTCAATCTCAATAACTAGGGGAAAAGTAAAAGCACAATAAGATATCACAAAGAAACAAGAACCAAAGAACAAGAACAATATCCAAATATACAGTCCAAGTCTAAAATCTACAACATCACAGAAGCAACAAAATAATAAATACAGTCATCCAGGATAGCAACTGGGAACAATCCAGAAAAATCTACCTAGCTAACTAGGGTGCTAACGGCGTCTCCCCGACGAGCTCCTCCTCAGTCTCCGGGTCACAACACTCCTCGACGCCCGGCCCGTAGAATATCGGGCAAAAATTCTCAGGATCCTCTAGAAAAAATATGCCCAGTCAGGACTGGAGCAAAGTACATAACTCTGAAAGCAACTCCAAATACATGGTAAGGTGTATATGACTAGCAATAAAAAAGTATATAAGATGCACAGGAAAATAAATACATGGTGGAGCAGATAAAGTAGCTGCAATATAAAACTGGAGAACAATACAAGTAGTAGTGAAGTAACTGCATGTGAGAAAACAGGAATACTAGCTAAGTGCCTTGAGCACAAGTTCGTTATGTGATCGGCTTAGGTTGCACATGAATAATCTATGATAACTCTATTATGCGTGAGTTGCATAACCGACATACACATGAATATTGTTTGGCTTTGATCACATAACCAACTCCTACTCTCCTTCCCCACTAATACTCTTGGATCCAATCACGACACGCTACGTACATGATAAATAACTCGCGTACATGAAGGCGAGAGCACACGAAGCACATGATAGCACATGAGAATCAATACCCGAAGCACATGATGAAATATACGTGATAGAGTATCCGCTGAACACGGTAAGGGGGATAACATCTCATGACGGGATCCACTAGTACCAGCTCGTGTAACAATGTGTCAGAATCAAGTATTACAGTTGTAGAACATGTGATATAAATGTTATCATGAAATGGAAACAATCAGAGGTAGGTACTCGCCTGACGTCCTGAGCAATTGATGAGGATCAAGATCCGAACTGGCGTCGAAAGAACCTATTACGAAAAGCAAGATTAAATGGGGTTCTAAAGAGTTAAACTGATATAAAATAACTAAAAATAAGGTTCTGGGGTATTCTAGGTCGAACGGGTCGAACCGGTGAAATTTGGATCAAAAAGTCAACCCGAGGTCTAAAAAGTCAACTCTAGGTCAAAAATAGGTCAAACATTGACTTTTACGGTCAACGGGGGCAATTATGGTCAACGCTAGGTCAAACTAGGGTGCCCGTAAAATTCTAGGTCAAAACTAGCTCATTAAGCTAGTAAACCTTCAAACTCGCCTCCTTGAGATACCGGGATACCCTCGGTATCCAATATCTCAACCTAGGCTACGCACCCCGCCTATACCCGCTAAAATCTATGCTAGTACGCGTAATTATATATACCAAAACATAAAAATCCAACTCTAACCTTAACCCTAGGCAATTGCTCAAAACCTCACTCCCACACTCAATACCTTGGGTATCTCAAGGTATTGAGATATCCCTCTAATCCCTCAATAACTACCCATCTAGCTAACTAACTTTGTATATAGATATATACCTAGCTAATTATCTAGGCTACTATATATATATACAAACACATATGAATATATACCTACGTATCTATATATATATACGCTTATTTTGTGGAACTCGCGCGTATTTTGTGCACGCTTGTCAGATTACGACGAAACTTGTGCCACTGGACTCGTGGTAACGCGCTGGTCCTGTGACCCAATTTTCACGCAATTCTGAGACGGTTGACCAAGTCGCCAATTGGCGGGTCACACAGTTGACTTTTTGGACAATATTGTGTTCGGCCCATCGGAATCCACATTTGGACATACCGTTGGGTTTGTATTGACATCTAGAGTTATTTGACCTATAATTTATCCCATTTAGAGACTGTTACCCTTAGCACGTTTTTCGATGCAAAGTGGGCAACCCATGGATCCCACTTTTACCCAAAATTACCGTTTTGCCCCTGTGTCCAAATTGGACGAAAGGGAAGTACTTTTTAGCTATTTTGCTTATTCTGGGAACGTTGGTGATATTTATTTCAGCATCCGAAGACATTGTTCTGCGGCCATAGCTTTTGATCCTGTGCGTTTGACTTCTAGACAGTACACCTTGCAGCTTTCTTACCAGGCAAGATACCTTGCCAAATTGCTTACAGTATTTTGCATGCTTAGTATATTTCTATATATTTATTTCAGTTCTGTTTATTTATTGCATGTGTAGTTCCTTTCAGTCATTACTATATATTAGATATGTTGACACACACTTGACACTTAGTATCATAGAGGACAATTATTAGGCGTATGGGCTTTTAACCACTCTGGTAACACCGTAGTCACTAGCACGCACTATGATGGGTCGTGTCCGATGGTCGCTACCCGAGAGGTATGTCGATTGATGGAGTCCGAGGGTTGCTACCCTAGAGGTATGTCGGCTGATGATGTCCACTGACGAGCGTGAGGTTGTGAGGATTAGATCGAGTAGCCTACCCTTGTCCATACGTTAAAAAGTTGTCCTCATTTGCATTCATATAGATTGTCTTATACAGCGTACTTATTTATTTTCAAATTATATGCATGTTTACTGTATTCAAGTTGGCTCACTTTTCTGTATCTTGTTACGTCCCTCTGAGGACCTGGTCCTCTGCCAGGTGTATTTGCTCTTGAGTATTTATAGGAGTACGGGCCCGGACCTGACGCATTACTTTCTGCCGAGGAGGTCTTACCTTCTGAGCATCTTTGAGTACATCTAGCGATGGATTCTTTTTAGCTGATACACTTCTGTCTTTACATTATTTTATATTGGAGACTTTATACTCCTCTCTCATTTTAGTTTTGGATATAGTCATTGGTAGTGGATTTGTCTCCACCCGACTATTATTTTGGGATATTTCAGACTCCTTATTCTAGTTTAGTATTTCTTTTCTATGACTTGTTGTGTGGATGAGATTAGCATATCTGTTACTTGTGATATTATATATACCATATTTGAGTTTATATTCATATTACAGCGTACGTATGGGATATGGTTTTCATATATTGGACTTGCCATATCCATGCGGCTGGCATACTTACGTGTTTTAGTCCTACGTATTATTAGGACTGGGGCGTGACATATTTTTGTGGTGGCCCATGCAGGTCGAGTTAGCCGTTTCGGTTAAGTAACTGTACCGAGCGGGCCTGCACCTAGGATTAGAATTTTAGATCTCATCCACACTTGACTATAACTTACCTTCCTCCTAACATATCCTACTTAAGTGCTTGCATCCTGCTTGATTCATATACTCTTCTTAATCCTTCGTCCATCTCTTGCAGAGAGATAAATTTGCATAACGGGCATGCCACCACCGGGGACAATACGTCTCCAAGGGACGACGACCAACCCCTAGGAGTGACCTCAACACCACCTCTTCTTCCCGGACCGGATGGACTGACTAACAATCAAATTCCATCAAACCCCTCCACGATACCTAATGGGACTTTCCCAGCTCCACTAGCACCGCAAGATGGCCAAACACAGCTGTTCCAATTCTTTCAGATGATAATACAGGAACAGAGGCAACAAACAACAGAGCAGTGGCTAAAATTTCTGGCAGCACTTGAGAGATTGGCTGCACTAGCCCCTGCACCATCCCAGGCACCAGTTTCAGTACCACAAGCTCGGGTTGGTTCAGTCAAGGACTTTGTGCAGATGGGCCCTAAGCCATATAAGGGCAATGAGAGTCCAGAGGAGACCACGAACTGGATTGCCAATACCAAGAAGTTGTTAGAGGCATCACAACTACCTACTGACCTATGGATGATAGGCGTGAGGACTCAGTTAGAAGGCAACGCGCATCACTGGTAGGAATCAATGGAGCGCCAGTTGGGTACGCGTCAGACTTGGGAACAATTCTTGGAGTGCTTTGAGAGGAAGTACTTTCCGGATACAGTAAGGGACGCATTGTACGATCAGTTCCTCCATCTAGAGCAAGGGGACAAGATGGTTGATGAGTATGACGCAGAGTTTAGCCGTCTCAGTAAGTATGGCACGGTCCTAATACCTAATGATTTGGAGAAGGCTAAGAGGTTTCACCGTGGGCTGACTCAGGAGCTCCAGCACTACACTAGCTCCCAATCCCGGATCTCTTATGCCGAGCTATTGACAGAGGCCAGGATCCAGGAGGCCATCAGCAAGGGAAACGAAATTCAACATAGAAGTCACCAAGGACCAGTAAGGATACAACAAGGAGGACCCATTTGACACCCTTTGACACGCCAGCAACCAGATAGTGCTGCACCATATCCAACCAAGGAGCTTCGTACTTGTCATTATTGTGGTAGGATGGGCCATATTCATAGAGATTGTCGTCGTCGATTGGGACTGTGCATGGTATGTGGATCAAGTCACCATCAAGCTCGAGAATATCCTCAGCAGAACCCGGGGTCTATGGCATTAGAATCAAGAACACCGCATATACCCTCAAGTATAGGAGACCCAAGGGACCCACCACTGCTTCTACAGTCTGCACAAATGGAGGGGACTAGACCCCAGTTGAACAACCAAGGCCAAGGCCAAGCAGTCATTATGACAAGTATGGGAGAGCAGACACAGGAAGCCGTATATACAGGTACGACCTTTTAGTCATAATTATCTTTGCATACTCATAACCCCATTGTGACACAAGATCTTAGATGTACCAATAGATGCAGAATTATATATATGGTAGTCTAGCAGTTATGAGGATATATTCCTATTTTACCCAGATGGCATACACGCGATGCTAAGGGATGATGTGAGTAGCAGTAGTAGTATTCTTCCCCTATCCTTATCTCGCCCTCTTGGGTGACTCATTTTCTTCTTTTATATTCGTTCCTTATCTCGTACTTAACTCTTCCTATCATAGTCGTATCTTTCGTGCCATTAAGAATTGTTTGATTCATATCAACCTCACCCCTATTTTGTTAGTAAGATATAAATGTGTTAGTAATACTTGATAGCTAAGGATGAGTTCTTAATATATGTATATGTACTATAGCAGTGTCTGTATTCTTTATTAGTTTAACCCTTAAGTAGCACCATGTAGCCTAGTAGAATTGTTAGATCATTTGAGCTAGATCATACCCCTAATAGTTAGTCAAGACCTTAAGTGTTTCCCTAAAAACTTAAAGTATGCCTAGGAAAGAGTTGAAGGCACTTGTTACGAACTGATGACTATGAAAAATCGCCGGCGAGGTAGCGACAGTTGCCGCCAGACGATTTTGGTAGAGTAGTCGAATTACTTGCAGCCATACTGGCCAGGTGGCATGGCAGTATTAGACTATGATACTTGACGGTTATGGGAAAAGTCATAGTTATGAGATTCTAGACAGGTATCACAAGATTCTCGACCCAATAAATATAATTGCCTTACAATCTAGACAATAGCTTCAAGAAGGTGACCACTAGTAGAATTCTTGTAAGTTGGGTAGTGTAGACGAGTTAGAGGATGATAGAATAGTGGATGGACAATAGATGAGGAAGTGTTAGAATGACAGACCATGAGTTTTAGGAGTCCTAATAGATACCAATGTAGTATAATAGTTATAGTTATCATTATGAAT